>VZTL01012707.1:0-17786 GCA_013400535.1 Scopus umbretta
ATTATTAGACTTTTAATGACTGAACTACCCCCTCTTTACAAAGTTGACTCCACATCTAAACCATGGAGCAAATCAAATGTAATGGACCCTTTTAAACCAAGAGAGCCTCTCTACGTGACTAGAAAGACAGACTGTCTTTAAACTGATCTATTTTGTTTCATAGGCAGTTATAAATGTTCATCTCTCCTTGCAGACATGAAGGAGGGAGCAGTACTGTCTCAGGACTCATACATTGTACATCGTTTTACATTAAATCATTAGAAAGAAATAGCACATAGGAAGAACAATAGCAAGCAGAGGCAAGTGTTCTGCAGTACTATAATTACTATAATCTTCATTGTTAAAGAAGGAAATCCATAGGGAAAAAAAAAAACCACAACCCAAAATATAACCAAACTCACATTTACCAGTGGCTCAACTGATTTACTCAAACAGAAGCTGTGTGGTCTGCAAGGAACTGGGATTAAGACTATATTTGCTGAACTTCCGATACTTCCAGATTGTAAATGAAAATATAAAACATCACAACTACAGAAAACGTAAAAGCATTATCCAAGTTGTTAACTTGGGGACATGCTTATGCAGGAGACATGAAATTAATGCATTGGATGTCCCTAGACTCTACTGAACAGCAGTAAACTTAACAGAAACTTTCAAAATGCCAAATGTGAAAGACCACAATCATTTCTGACTTAGCATATGACCTTCGATCATTTTCCCTTTGGCCCATGATTTCTGGGTTTTGTTTACTTAATTGTAGTGTTGTGTGGACTTAACATGGGTTAAGCGAGTTCAGTGTTGGAAGTAGCTGAATGCTTATTATGAATGAGAATGCTTTGCTTTGGATGTCTGATCTCAGGAGATGGTGCTAGAAAAGGAAACTACTTTATCTTCACCACTACAAGAGACAGTAATAGTGCAAAATCCTAAACACTTCAACTATTTTTGCATGCCTCAGTAAGTCTTCAGGATAAGGTTCTGGAACAAAGACTTCATTTTTTTATTTAGTAAGTGATTTCAAAATGCTAAAGAAAGACAAAGGGAATGCTACAAAAGGGAAAAGGGAGGGGGAGAAAATATTACCGTCTCAGATAAAAAAAAAAAAGTGTGCTCTTCACACAGTAATTCTCCCTACTCCGTAACAGTTTATTTCATGCCTACAGAATGCCTTTGTTTTTAAACAGGATGACAAAGCAGTTCTCAGGATGGTGCCCCTTCATGACTATGATATAAATTTTTCAATAGCGCAGGTAAGATTAGAGAATTCTGAACTTTAATAACACAAAACATAACTTTCTAACCAGATGACAATCAAGAAGATGAGAAAAGACTGAAAATATCAACCATATGAGCAATCATAAACAACCCACCAAACACTTTTTCCAAAAAGCAATTGGTAAAAGCAAGATTGTATCCCTACCAGCACACAGAAACAAGAGAACTTTCTCTTCTGTTTTCATGGAAATACTTACAAATAAGAAAGCTCAAACAAGAAAGACCACATTTTGATAGATACCCCAGATGCCAAGAAGAAACAGTATTTTTTCCACATAGCTATGTCACTGTGACTGTGCTTCATAAGGTCTCCTGTACACAGCTCCAGAACACATTCAGTTACCACCTTCCCCTAATAGCCTCTCTGGAAACCCCAAATCTACAGGGAAGATGACATTTAAAATATTAAAGGAAGTCTGTGAGAAGAAGCAGCAAAAAAATATACTACAACGTACTTCAGAAGCATATATTACATATATTATATTTGCCCTTCAGATCAGCACAGTGGTAGCCTTACATAAAACATGCAATTCTCGAGTGATATATTGAAGTCCTCCTTTTCCTCGAAACTTCCTTATGGAGGAAAAGAGTTGCTGCATGCAGCAAAGTAGAAGTACACGTACCTCAATGGCATCTCATATTCTAAGCAAATATTGCTTTAAATTATTTTACTAACATGATAGATCATTTCTTCTTACATCTGTTTATCTGCCCTCAGACTGAGGGTCCTGTAAAGCATGGACAGGAGCTTTTTGGAAAGGACCCAACTGCCCCCATCAAAATAATGACTTTTACATAATGAGAATTAATTCAGTTACAATAAAGCACAGCAAACAACAGCGATGCACTGGCTTGATTGTAGAGACAAGCTGCAGTGAAACGCTGAAATAAATGATAATGCCAAAGGAAAAATTCTTCACTGTTGTCAAACTGTTCGGAAAGCGTTAACATGGTTCATTCATTTTCAGCTGCAATACCATGTTGAAAACATACTTTTGCTGGTCTGCAGTTGATTGATGTACATTACTCATATCAGGCTAATGGCACTTTATTTTCCAACAGTAGCAAGTAATGAGTGACCTTGAGTGCATATTGTTTTGCTGAAAGGTTTTGTTGCTCCGTGTACTCTATGAGCACCCCCAAGGAAATGAGGGCCCTGTATTGGTGTTTTTCAGCAAACCTCATTTCTTTCATGGCTTTCTGTAAAAGAATTTGATACAGGGATAGAAGCTAACCTCAGTGAGTAAATGAAATATTGATCCACACTACTCTGGCCTTGCCTTCACCTTGTCCCAGGGCTGTGAGTTACTGACTTTTCCGTTTTGGCTGTAATAGGAATTATTACAACAGGCCTGTGCGAGTAATTACTTGGCATGGCAAAAAGGAGGGTCCGTCATATATTTCTGTAGAGACGTTAGTTTCCATCAGCCCAGCAGTCTGCTTTTTTGGCCCTGTCTTTCCTACTCTTGATTCAATTCTTTTAACCATCATTAATCAAGTTCCTTGTCAGTAGAAGTTTATCAAAAGTATTAAGTGAGCAAGGTTGCATGGCCTCCTTTAAAAAAAAAAAAAAAAAAAAAAAAAAGCCAAGAAAAAGAAGCACCAATGCAGGGCAGTAAATTTCAAAATATGGAAGGCTGGTTCCATGATATATATGAGTGTCTCTTCAGCTGGAATGAGCAGTTTGTTTTAGTGATAGATATTGTAGTTTGAGCCGTGATAGAATCCTTCTCAAGTTTATATGTCATAGACTATCGTTTATGAGAAACCATGTGTTTCTAAATGGTGAAGGTCATGGCTGATGGCAAAAGTAAAAGCAGTGGTGATTCATTAAAAATAGTTAATAGGGCCTGCTGTTGACAGGGATAAATAGCAACACACTGCTTTTTCAACCCACAAGCAACTAGTTTAGGCAATGTTTCTTCTGTGTTTTCCACTACTCCTGATTGCCAGACAGCTGTGAACATACATAGAGACATAAGCAAGATTGCTTCCACCCTGCTAATAATAGACACAGGATGGGTTTCCAGTGTGAATGACTTCTCTAGATACAGATTTTCCAACCAGCAGCTTTGGCAGACTGACTAAACATGCAGCTTGCAGTGATTTTTTAGCTAATAATTAAGTTTACATTGTGCACTGAATCCTTAGGGACCAAGCACATTTGCTAACTATATTGCTGGGGTTCCATCCTTCAGTTTGAACACCAGCTAATGTCCTGGTAGAGCCCATGTAACATCAATGGAAGCTTTGCTTGCATAAAGGACACAAAGATAGGACCTCATGGCATTGGGATGGCCAAAATTCTAATGATCTTTATTGTATTCTCAATCAGAAAAATGTAAGTTCCTTAAACTATTTCTGTGCTATTCAGAAAATGAACTTTTAAAAGCCAGTTAGAAATAAAAGATTTTAACTGGTGGTTGTGGTGCTGTTCCTTTTTTTTGTTTATTTTTTAAATGCAAACAAACAACAATCATCATTAAAACAGCGGTTTAGTCCACTTGGAAGAGCTTACAAATATATTTTGTCAAACAGATTTGGGGCTGCATTTGAAAAAAGAGTTTGGTGAATGTTTGCTCATGGATACAACTCTACAGTACACACAAATGATAGCCCATGGATTGCCTATGGTTTTGTTTGGTTTGATTTTAAATACAGATACTAATATACTAATATATAGTCATTATTGATTGAAAAAAAAACCAAACAGCAGAGCAATGATTCATAGCTTCCAGAGATAACATCAAATCCATCTAATTTTATCACACCTGTGTGTTGTGGGTCAGTGGAAAAGCTGGACAGAAGTTGACACTCTGTTTTACCAGACATAGGATCCAGATTATCTTTAGTGTAAACTGGTGCAATTGCACTGAAGCCAATGAACATAAACTGTTTGCTAAAATGAAAGGACAGTTTCCTGGCCCTTTAGCATCATTAAACACACAAGCTTTAGCTCTGACAGATTCTCATCTTGAACAGAGCAGAGGCAGACTAAATATCTCTATCAACTTCATTGTGATAATTACATCTTGCAATAAGGTCTGTTGTATTCATTTTAGTGACTGATCAGAAAGACTGAAAAGCTGGAGAAAGGAGTGGTTAACATGTGATTTCTGATCCTCCTTTGCTAACTGGACATTTTATTAGGCATTCCCTACCTTTCTACCAATCTAACACACTAGCTAACATGAGCACGGGGGGGGGGAATCTCATTTATTTTCGGAGAAAATTAGTTTATCATTCTGCTCAAGTGGTTTCCTCCGTGGTCTTTGTCTCAACTATTTCTTAGTTGATCTTGAAGCACTATAAAAATTAATATGATTAACGACTTCCCTAGGAGTTGATCATGCTCTGCTTGAGTGGCCACTGGAACAATAAGAGCAGCAAATAAAAAAATTAAAAAAAAAAAAAAGGAAATCTACTGGTTAATTAAAAATAGTAACAAAGAGAGCAAATGAAAGAGTGAATCCATTAAGGCTTGGTTAATTCTGCCATCTCCAGTCCTTTGTTCTTCATATGATACATATGCTTTGCAGCTGCCCAGATCAGAGACGAAATCCTGTAATTACAGATGCTCCCTCACTTTCCTTCCTCTTGCTTCACTGTGGAAAAAGAAGTTCAATTTTTCTTTACTTGCTAGCCTAATACAAATGCTTTTTTTAGGCAAGCTGGGAGACAGGTCCATGTTGTGTAGCTGATAACCCTTCTTTAAATGTAGTTTTGTCTCAAATGTTTTTTACTTTTTTTTTAGGCAGTGATTAAATGCTACTTCCCTTGGCCAATCATCTGCAGAAACAACACCAGCCTCTAATTTAGAGAGGCAGACAGTGAAAACTATTTGATTACTAAGTAGAAAGGTAAATGAGACATCTGTTGTGATTATTTTCATGCTTATATTTTGATACTTCTATAAAAGGATCTGTTACCCTAATATAGTCATCTTGAGAAAGACAGTCTGCAGTGGTTACAAATTGACTTTTTATGGAGAAAATAAGACTGTTCCTAACCTATTGCACCAATATTATATTTTGTTAATATTTTATGAAATAAAAGTCCTCCCATTAAGGGTGGCAAATTGCTTTATAATTATAGCACTTCGCACACTAGAATGACTACTTCATTTTATGGAAAAAAGCTCAAAATACAATTTCCTTATCATCTAGTGTCTTTTCATCCTCCTAAAGGTTTCAGCAGAAAGCACTGTTATATGCATCTCAAATCTCTCCTTTTCCAAATATTAGTTCGATTAAAAAAAAGAAAATTACGACTCCCGTTCCATGCTGCTCGCTGCTAATGAAAGTTGTGTACAGTGAACATTTGTACATAGATCTAGATGAATCAAATGAACAAAATGAACAACTATAAAATATGGACCTTTTAACTTCTACATCTAAAAGCTGATTTATATACAGTATGAGCACTGAGTTAACTCAAGTGGTTTAGAAACAAATTTAGTTAAATCTGTGCAACTCCCTGGTGCGGTCTCTCTTAAATCAGTTTAAGAGAACCTTAAATCGATTTAGCCTGATGTGGTTTACAGACCTGAATTGGTTTCTAGACCAATTTAGTTAAAATTGGTATCTAAATTGTAGTCAGACAGCCTCCAAGTCAATCATGCTGATCTTAGTCCGAATTAGTATACTTTTGCACTTCTCAGATGAGACCAAAATTGCAGCAGCAAAGAGTTTTTTTCATCTCTCCTCTTTGAACATTTTGATAGAACCATTAAATTCTTCTGCTGGAAAGCATCAATAGTCTGGCTTACGTACAAGCATCTTTCTTACCTGAACACATCAGTGACAGTCTTGGTGCCTAGGACTGCAAACTCAAAGGTTATTTGATTTCCAGTGGAGTGCTTTGTTTGTCTGCTAGAAGATCATCACTGCAACACTATCCATATTACACTACCCATGTTGCAAATGAAAACTCATCTGATTCATAATTCTGGGAAATATTGTCACTAAAATATTCTGATTCTAGAGGTATTAATTTTAAAATACTCTAATTTAATCAGACAAGATGCAGAAACAGCTATTGATCATGTAAACAAACAAACCACCCCCAAACAAGCCCCCCTCCCTCAACCGCAAGAACTTTGTGGAATGATCTCTAGAGACAATATTGACTCCACACTCACAACCAAGAGTAAAACAGAAAATCACCAAAACCTCAACCCCAGACAGAGGTACTTTTAACTGGCCTCCTGAACAGCAAATAAGTCTGAAATGCATCCTTTGCATGGTGAAGATTTGAGCCAAGCTAAATGTCAAAGTTGGAATGAACTGATTGTCCTTACACTAGCCCAAGACTTGAGGACACAAATAGGATCAAGAAACTCCAATGCTTCAGTATTGTGAACCCTTTCCAAATACTACATAATATACAAAACCTTCTTAATATATAAACCTTTTAGCTCCCACCCCCCATAGGCATAGAGAGCAAATCTTTTACTCTTTTTTTTTTTTTTTTTCCCCTTTTTCTTTTCTCCTTTTGCCATCTTGTCCTACAGTTTCTTGTTTTCAGGTTTAATTGCTAACCAGTGAAGTTCAGTGCCTGGGGAAGGTGCAGGATGCATCTTCTGCACCTGCAGGGTAAATGCCATATCCTCCATATGTGGAGTGTCGTCCCTGCACCACATATATCTGATAAAATCTGGTATTTATTTTCCAAGAAGATGCAAAAGTTCCCTTTAACTCTTCCACTACAATTATGTGTTATGAATTTCAGCCCTTTGGAGCCAGTGCATTGCACAGAAATACTCAGTTTGTTCAAAAAGGTAAAATCTCCCTGTGGCACAACTTGTAAGGTCAGAGACTGAAAAAAACATGTCATTATTTCTGCTATGAAAATTGGTCTACCTAATGGATTTTCATTTAAATATGTTTCTGAATTAAAAAAATGTTAGAAACCAACAGAATTCTAAACACTGGACTAAGGACATTATAAACTAGGCACACCTTTCTATTCCCTCTGTCCCTCTCTGTAGACAAAAAGCAGTCAGGGTTTTCTTTTAAAGTAAGCAAACAATATATCAGTCAGGATTTTCTGAGGTTGTTCTTCTGTGATAATAATTTTATTATTATATATTCACCCAAAGGCACAAGTGAAAAATATTCTGTGGTGAAATTATTCATGTCTTAATTTTTGCCTAACGTAGTTTGGCATGATGCTGTCAGTCTCCGTTTTAAAAGACCTTGCAGCAGAAGTATGAGGGGTGTTGAAAGAGCAACCAAGACACTGACTTGGCAGATGAAGCTGAGACAGCATACAGACATTTGTATGAAACCTGCCTTTGTATGTGCTTGAAGTGAGTTATGCAAGTCTCATTTATTTTAAGTGGTTTGTTATTGTCAGGGACAGATTCCAGTGTTTTTTTGATACTTAGCAGAACTTCAGTATCCCTACTTGCCAAGTGTGGAAAGGATATTGATGAAGGAAGACATCCTTACCCATTCAGATTATTAGAGTCCAAACCAAAGATCAATTACTATTTTGGTCTCAATACCCCCCTACACAAGACACTTCCACATCTCATTCTTTTTTGCATTTAAAGACTAGAACAAGAATGGCTTCAGATTTCAGTGACAGTGTGGAAGAAGAGAAGGGCTTCAGCCATCATGGTAACAGCTGAACAGAAAAAGAGGGGGAGGGATTTTTTCCTCTCTTGTTCTAGCTTGCAGCCCCCCTGTCACACATATCTGAGCTCTGGGATGACATCACTGCAACATGAACCCAGACCTTTCCCTCATTCCCAAATTCTATTATATATCACAATTTTTACACATAAGGACCCTTCAATGATTGCTGCACTGGCTCTGTACCAATATAAGCACTGGCAAAAATTCAAAACGTTTTTCAAGGGTATGATTAATTGTATAAGTCTTCTGAGATATACAAAAAATATTCACTCTTTTGAATTACCCTCTCAGGCTCCTACTGGCTGAGATGACATTGCAAAATTTTATAGAACATCTTGACTGATTTCAAACAAAAAGTTCAGGCACATACATACTAGCCAACAGTCCAAAGCAGGTTAAATAGACATTTTTCTCTGTGCCTTCCCTTATATGCCTCCAAACATTTATTTTTCTGTAATCAAAAATATTTTCGCAGGCAGTTGTAAGGCCTCATCAGCTTTAACATGATGTAGTGCAACAATTTTTGCAGCATGCATGCTTTCTGCTCCCGCCCCAACAGGGTACCAGAACTGCTGGGTGGTACGCGAGGCACTGCCCCAGCTAGACCCAAGGTGCCTGCCTGCTACTGCACTGGCAAGTCTTCGTTCTTTTCCACTTACGTGGTCTTTTATGCATAACTTATACAGACCCAAGCTTTAATCTGACACTAAGGACTTCATTGATTAGTATACACTTACCACAAAAGGTAAGAATGAGTCTTTATTTTCAGTGTTTTGGAGAAGATGATCATTCTGCCATGTATACCCTGTACGCTTTTACAGTACTCGTGTCTTAGATTAAAACACGCCTCATAAAAATGGTTGATGCACTAGAGGGAAAGCACAGACTTCTTATCCAAACACGAGTCTTTTTTCAATTTAGTTGTACCACTTGTCTAGCTTATGCTCCCCAACACTTTAAATCTGAATTGCTTTAGTACTAGTTAAATCAACCAAAGTACAGATAACCAAAACTGATAGATAGTACTGTAGTTTTATAAGTGGATCCACCTGGGAGAGATCAGCTGATGTTGTCTGTTTCTTTCTGACTTTTTATTTTTTGTTTTCATTCTAATGACATAGTTCTTGCTGCTATAAACAAAAAGGTGATACAAATGCATATTGAAATGCAGCACATGACATTCCTGAGTTCGTCTCAGTGGCACAGTATTTCAACAAACTGTCAGAATGGTTAAAAACAGCTACTATTGAGCATCTCCCGCTTCCAGTAGTACAAAGAACAGGAACAGCTCGTCTCACTTAACTCAAAGTCTTACTTTACCCTTATAGACTGTGTTACTTACATCCCATTACGCAAAACTTAGGCACCTCTTTAAAGATTATTTTGTGAAAAGAAAAAAAAAATACACACACACACACAGGCAGACCACCACACCCTAAAGTAAATATTTGTACTTTTTGGTAGCTGCCAGTGCATCGGAGCCTACAGGGTTTTTCTCCCCCTTCTGTTTCCTGTTCTCATTAAAATATTTTTTAATGAAAATGTCATTGGCATGTCACATCATTTCACCCACAGTCAACGCTCAGATGCTCATTACACTTATTCTTGAGACAAATGTTGGACTAAGAACAAAAAATATTTTTCCCCTTAGGAGAAGTAGGATAGTATCAAAAAATAAAATAAAAACCAACTCACCAGCAAACCCCATTCGTTTCAGTACATCGTTTCAAGTGTTCTAGTATTAATTAAATACCTTAAAATTGCGCTGATGTCATTCTAAGCATTATCGTAATTTTCTTCAGTATACATTGGTATTTGGAAAGGAACCTTTATTTAATAAACAGAACAAGACCATGGAATTCTAAAAGCAAAGGGTTAGAAATGAGAGAAAATTTGATTAAAGATTAATTAGGGTTAGATGCAGAAAAATGTAGATTCACAGAACAAAAGTACATGTAAGAAATCAAAGGCCTGGAAATCTAATGCTGCTAGCCAATGCTCTCAACCCGACTGGTTAATTAATATTTTTAAAATCATCATTATTCCTAAATGAATCTCCACAGCAATTACTAATCCCTAGATAAAATTATTAGCACACATACATACATATTCTCTCTAATAAAGAGAGTCACACAATCGAGAATTGAAAGCATGAAAGGACAAATACCAGAAGCAGGTTGGATTCTTGGAAAGTTAAGGCTTTGTATCCAAATTTCATCAGCCAGAGAAAACCCAACTAAGCTGTGAAATAAAAATGTAACTTGCTTCTGTCACCCGCAAGTAAGGATGTTTTACTGTAAAATTTATTTACAAAATGTTTGTGGTAGTTTAGGGTGGCCCCACTGGATAAGATTTAATGATAGCAATGAGTTGTAGGTTTTGTTGATGATCTGAATCATTTTTTCAGACAGTGAAAAGACTGCCAGTTCCACCAGTGGACAAATTTATTTAGAGCAAGAAAGTTGCACAATTTGAGACCAAAGTTTCATTATCTTAGTTTTAAATTACCCACATTTATTAAGACCTTCAACTTCAAAAAGCAGAGTAAATACAGCTTTTTCTTTGAGTTCACCCTTCAAGATCCCAAACCTGGGTCCTGTCCTAACATGCAGTTTTGGGGAGACAGTCTTTTTTAAAATTTTTGTCAGGAGCTCATTTCTGACATGTGCATGTTGGGAAATAAAGGGCAAGGGAAGAATCTGTCTTCTGCCAGTAATATTTACAGCAAGAAAAACACTCAAATGCTACCTTAAAGTTGGCAGGTTATTTAAATTATTACCTCATGTAAGTTTACCAATGGGAAAACAGAAAGTCAGATATAGCTTTTGAAGTCTGTAAATTGAAACCTTTATTTTCAGAGGTTTTTGGGTCATGGCATGGCCCAAACCAAAATAAAGGCGTAGGTAATTATAAACCAGAAACTTCAATTCAGATTCCATCTTTCTGATCCACAAAGCCCATTTTTCCCTAGTGCTTTCCTTTAAGCCAAGTAATTAGTGCTTTATGAGAGATCCTAATAGTAAAACCGAAGCTCCATCTGTGACTGTTTATACAAATGACGTATCTCATCATTTATTACTAGTGGTGCAAAACAGAGAGATGTATTGTATGTATTGCATATTCCTATATTTTCTTGTATGATGATTTTATGAGCTGTGTTTCGTTTACAGAAGAATGAAGTATTGCCTAAATAGGGATTCCAGAAGTAGCTGCAAATTACCACCAAAATTAAAGTAACCTTACAAGACCATTTTGTTCCAATACATATTTAAATACCAATTTCTCCAGGTCTCCCTTACAACCTTTTTAAGACAGGTAAATAATAGTTTTATACTATGAAAGAGGCAGAGTGCCTACAGAAACAAGTACATAAAGAAAGGAAACCTCCCTTTTCCCTCCCTAACAAGTTTTCTGAAGCTTGATTTGGAAACATTGAGGAAAACCAAAAAGAAACTGTTAGGTGAAATACTGCTGTACTGCAACAAAGAAAACATTTTGATAAACCTTGAATTCAGTGGCAAACATGCAAGCCAGGGTAGAAGCTGAGTAGGAGGAGGAAGTTTCCCAAGTTTCAGGCTGCGCTGGCAGGGCTGGCACAAGCAGCCTTCCCCCTCTCCACCCCAAAGAGCAAGGTGTGCGTCCCCTCGGCTGCGAGGCTGTTTAACCAGCGCAAGCGCTCCCTCGAAGAGGAGCGGCACAGAAAGCTGTGCGAGCACGGGGGGACGCAAACGATCAGTCCGGCCCGGAAGCCGCTCCGGCCAGCCCAACCACCAATAGCAATGAATGGTAAAGCTGCATCCCTAAGATGCTCAGATTTTAGTTACAGAAGTTATCATAAAAAACTTGAATGATGCTATTGCACTTTTCAGATTATGTGAGTAAGCTAACTTTTAAAAGTTGTGATACATCCAGGCAAATTTTATACACCTTGATGTATGTACAGCTTCACACTATTCTACCGTTAGCTGTACTTTAATTAATGTCAGTATGGCAAACACCTTCATACCCCAAAACCTTGCTTTGTACCCACATGAGTGTGTCTACTGGCATCTTACCACCAAGTCTCGTAGTTCCACAAGCAAACCGGTCCCCCTCCCACAAACACACTCTAACACCATGGATGCTTTTTATTAGCTATACTTCCTCCTACGTAGGGGGGTATTTTTACTCAGTACCTAAACAAGCAGCACAGTTTGGTTTTAAATCAGGAGCATGTTTGTCACAGCTAAGTAAATAATGTAGCCTCTAAAATAATATATATATATATAACGCCATATTCTCTAGAGGGTTTAAAATAAGTAAACAGAAATTCAGTTTTAACATGCAAACAGATGCTGTAAGTAGTTCCCCACAGCTCCCGCCTCCATTTTGGTCCCCACAGGGCCTTCACCCTTCCCAGAACACTCCCTGTCCAGAAGCAGGCCAATGACTTTATCACACAGCAATATAGAAATTACACCATTTTTGACTGAGATCATACTTGAAGACCAAATCATTTTTAAGAGAAGGCAGCAAGAAAAAGCACGGTGTTACCAAAGCACTGCCTTGTCCCTCCCCAGGTGCAGCAAGGCAAGTTGATGAGGATGTGGTGGCTGCCTGGCACCCTGCTGGTGGGATGGGACCAGTGCCCTGCCCTGGCAAAGGTGAGCTCCCTCGATTTCCACAGAGCTTTAGAACTTCACAATGCCACCCGTACATGTAAAAATGTATGCTGACTGAAAAGCAGAGACAGGGCAGAGTCAGCCTCCCTACAGAATGTCACAGGGAGGTGGAAGATGCAGCCATGTTCTTTGCCAGCCTTCTTCCTCGCCCACCTGTGCCCGTCCCTCCACAGGCACCGGGGACCTGCGCCTCTTCCCCACAAGAGGCATTAGAAAGCATAAGCTCTGTTTCAGTTACCAATCTTGCTCAGTCACAGGTGATTTACTGTTATCATTTGGGTTTTAGTCATTGCAGCATCCCCGCCCCTGGAACATTTCACCTCTTCCATGACAGGAGCTGATTTCCACCCCGATAACTGCGCCTGCCAGGGGAGCAGCTTCAGGCCTGGGCACAGTGAGCAACAGAGATCAGGACCATGACTATGTGGCATTTTCTTTACTTTGCCTCATTTCTACAGAGCTGGCACACTGCAGTTCATACAACACCCTCCCCTGCCACAGTTTGGGCATCTCTCAGAGACAGAGAAGTCTCGATGGTGTCTACAAGGCAGCTGCTGCGCAGGAACTTCACTGTCCCCCAGGGAAGCTGCCCAGGTACAGACTGCGGCTTCGGGGCTGTAAGAAACCCTGTAATGTTGCAATACACTCCAACGTTGCCGTCTTTTTGATGTGCCTAACCTTAAATATTGAATGGATCGCATGAATGGTTATTTTTCAGCATCACATTCCAGACTCCTAGATCTCAAAAGGCTGCTCATACATCATGCAGTATAAAAGCTAATACAATTTCAGAGGGTGTAGTACATGGCCAAGGTCAAGAACATTTTCCCTCTACTGGCACTTTCTAAGCACTTAACAAAAGCTTGTCTTAAACAAGAGGTTTGTTATGATAAAGACAAAAGACACTATGTTCCTGACGAAGAATTATATTGTATTTATTGTTTTAACTTTTGCAGACAATGATATTTAAGAATGGAGAAATCCAAGGTGATGCACAATTAACGGTCTAATTTGCACGGTCGTTTATCACTAGTTTTCACACACATTAAGTGCTGTTTTTGAATGGCCTGCTAAATACCCTTTTGTAAATACAGGTACAGGATTTGTACATGGCTGATACCGTGCCTAGTTTGACTGCACAGCTGCAATCCCAAAACATTAGGAAAAAATGAATGTGTGGAAACCAGAATGCAAGTATTTAAATAATTCAGAACTACAATATTCAAACCCAAAGTTCTGCTTTATTTATTCTGAAAAAATACACCCAAGACAGAGGCTGTCTATTAAAACGAAGCTCTAGAAAGAAAACCCTTGTAATTACAAATCTTCTATTCTCAAATAATACCATTTTTTCTAAGTAAATATTCACAAAGCAAGGAAAATGTTAATTTACTATCGGTAATGACTTTTAGCAATACCTTTACAAACGCTACTTGAGAAACAGTGGCACATAATTAAATGCAGTATTACCAAATAAAAACAACATGTTTTTGGGGCATCTGAATGTTAGCCTCCCTCATGAAATACATTAAAAAAAAAATAAATAAAACATACAGTACTTTGCCCACACTATAATTTGTCAACTGTTGAGAAAATTGGCATGTCTTTTCTGCTGATTTATTGGTTAATCCTAACAATTCATTGCAGAAAAGGCCAACAATGAATTACAATGTGAGGAAAAATTAAGCAGTGCCTTTAAAATGTATTTAACTATACATCCCTTAAAGCAAATTTCAAAGTTCTCATAGACCTAGCTAAAATATTTTGGGTAATACTGTAGATAATAATTTAATAGTTTCAAATGTTCTCTCTTTTCTAAGTGTTATATCCTGTATAGTAGCTTTGCTAATATTGTTTCTTAGATTTGATTTCAAATATGTTTGAAAAATATATAACCCTTGGGTTCCCAAAATATAAAACATGAAGGAGGCACTGGATATATTACACTGATTTCTTAAGTACTGGGACTCTGGATATTTCTATACATCAACTAAGCAAACTACTTAATTTAAGCCAATGACTAATCCTGTTTATTGTAATGGGACTATTTCTTGCTTAGCATTAGACAGGCTTTGAAATTTTAAAAAACTGTATGTATGACTACACACTTCTAGACTTACCTTATTTTCACATAAAATAACCTACAACCCTTTAGAATACTGTTAATTTAAAGTAAGTTTTCAGGTAAGTGTTACAAAAGTCAGAGATATAGAGTTTCTTGAACACTGAAGAAGCAGCAAGTAAGGCGACAGGGAAGACAGCACCTCACGTTCCCCTTTCCCTCTTCTCTCCCACACGAATATACAGCCTTCACTAGGAGTGAACTGTCAAGAGTCAAGTTTGATACTGGTTTTCACATTGTGTTCCTGTGCCTGTTTTCTTCCCCTCTTTTTAAAAATATCAGCAGCAGGTGATATGCATAAAATATTGGCAATTAGACTTTTCTTAGGCTTTACCATACAAGAAATGGAAAACAAAGGAATACCTTCAGCTGCGGTACTAGGAGCGATGCAAATTAAACCCCGCTTGCTGCTTTGGGACATAATTCAAAGCCTATATATAGTCCATAGGAGTCTTGAAAAAGTACAGCAGGTTTGTAACAAACACATATTGAGGGTAAACCTACACTGTGCAATACATTATAGCGCAGAAAATTATCAGAGGCAGCTTACAGTTCACATCTAGTTTACACCCTCAGCTTACACCCTCCTTTTAGGTAACACATTTAAACAGCACTTTGGGCTCCCCCTTAACTTCATTTAGGTCTTCTGTCTCCCGGTGCTTCTTTTGGAAAGCTGTGCCAGAATCTCAATAGCTAGTTTTCAACCTGAATTTATTCAAAGCAAAATTATGCCCATTTGTTCTCCCACCAGATCTGCATTAGCTTAATTATAGTTTCAGGGTACGCAATGAACATGGTTGTTTATGGGTTGCATCCCTTAATTTTGGCCCTAAATTATCTCCGCAGTAAATGTACCCGATGCTCTGTAATTAGGTCCGTGGTTGCAAATATCACACAGCACCTTGAAATTTCTTTACACTGAAATTCCAGAGCACTTCTCAATTCCCTAAATTCTTCGGTCCAGTACATTTAATTGACCCTTAATTGATATATTTCTCAAATTCTTCCCGTCTGAAATTACTTTGGTGTTTATGTACATCTTTCCATGTAACTTAAACAATCACTTGTGATCATTTCTTTCAAACTTATCATCTCCACATTCCTCATAACTTACTAAAATTAAATCTCATGTATCATCATCATATGGTCAGCTCCATAGAGTACATGCAAAACTGAATTTTGCCACCTTATGAATAAGCATAAAAAGCTTTCCAAGACAGAATTCACTGCTGCTCTCTCTTCTCAGGCACAAAGCATCACCTTTATCCTCCTACCAAAAGTAAGCAAGCAAATCTTGCCTCTTCCATGGCCACCTACTCTTCAAGGCACTGAACTCACCAGGAATCTAGTCAAGAGCAGTAGCCTGCTTAGCTCTTAAATGTGAGCTCCAGGTGACCTTGCTCAGCAATGCTGTCTTGTCATCCCATTTTGCACGCCCACGCTTTGTTCAGCAGTTGTAAGAACAAATAGCAATGTGGAGGTATGCACAGGCTGAGTTCATAGATTAGAGTAGTGCTATGCTACTGCCTAGAGAAAAGCCATCCCTGCACATTTATCTGGGCACTACGTACAAAACTCAGCAATGCACAGCAGAGAGTAGTACTAAATGAAACAGATTTGGGCTTTCAGGAGAATGGCAGTTCCATTGAATAGCTAGCACTTTATCTATATTTAACATTTAGCCAAATGATTCTTTTAATTGGGTAACAATTCTATACTATGTGTTCACTTCAGAGAACAGACAAGCTTGTTTTAAAAATAACAATAATAAAAATAAATCAACAAAATGCAAACCATATCCAGACAATAAATTCTGCAGATTCTAGAAATAATTTGTCATTATTCTAGTTATTGTTTCAGTAGATATCAAAGTATCTGCCTTGCAACCAGTCAGCCAGGCTATAACTGAAACAGAGAACCTGGCAAAGGACAAAGTTCTCAAATAACTAGACATTATTTAGAATAAATATTCTAAAATAACAAATAGCTGTTCATAGAATCATTTAGGTTGGGAAAGCCCTTTAAGATCATCAAGTCCAACNAACTTACTGAGGGTGCACTCAATCCTTTCATCCAGATCACTGATAAAGATATTAAAGAGAACTGGCCCCAATACTGAGCCCTGGGGAACACCACTTGTGACCATCCACTAACTGGATTTAACTTGATACGCCACAATGTTCAGTTAGCTCTAAAAATTAACCCCAGTTTTCACCCTTACAAGACAGGCTAATGTGCTAAATCTAGAAGTATCTGAGCAATGAGAATACAAAATATAAACACTTAAAACACAAGAGCTACTTTAAAAAATGAGGAAATCTGGGGTTTGGGTTGGGTTTTTTTATCTTTTTTTTTTTTTCCTTCACAAACTCAGGTGGCAGTTTTGGGTCCCACCTAGCCCAGAGTACTTGATGTGAACCAGTAGTACACACCACCTTTTAAGAAAGGAGAAACAGGCTTGTGTCCATTGTCCTATGCAGGCAGACTTCACTTGGTGTACCAGCAAAGACTGACAGGAAAAGCTGAAAAGAAGCTTTCAGTGTTGCTACTTCCAAACTCTGTATTTCACCAGGATATATAATAATCAGTGACTCATCCTCCATCATTGTCAGATCACATCTGCCACTTGATGGCATGAGATTTTAAAAAGAAGAGGCACTTTGCCACAAACTACTTCAGTCAAAGGATTTCTACTGTTTTTGTTGTAGGAGTGCAGACACGAAAGCACTGAACTTCCTGCATCAGACCAGATCTTGAACATCCCAAGCCATCAGAAAACACAAGATCACTAATGAAGTCTCAAAACTTTATCCAAACTGAGCCACTGAGTCTTCCTGTCAGGGTACTACTTACTGGTTACAGACCCATGACATGTGACTACCTGGAGGGGGTTGTGATGCCTATGGTATACAGAGCTATATGGGTATTGGGGCAGGCCGAAGGCAGAAAACAAATACATGGAGCAGCTCTGGTGAAAATACTGCCCATCTAGAAGACTACAACCCACCTCATTTATGCAAAACTCTTCCTGCCTCCTACAAGGAGTCTTTTCTGTGCAAAGAAAGGAAGAACGGTGTTGTGGTTTAA
>VZTL01012709.1:0-11107 GCA_013400535.1 Scopus umbretta
GTCTTATCTAAGTGTACAAATACCTGATTAAGGCTATTAAAGAAGATGGAGCAAGATGCTCTCAGTGTTACCCAGGGACCAGGAACCAGACCAGGGACAATGGGCACAAATTAAAATACANGGTGATGGGCACAAATTAAAATACAAGAAATTCTACCTAAACATAAGAAAAAAAAAATCTTTTTTTCACTAAGAACTTTATTGAATATTGAAACAGGATGCCCAGAGAGGTTGTGGAGTCTCTGTCCTTGGAGATATTAACAACCTGACTGGACACAGTCCTGGGCAGCCTGCTCTACCTAACTGTGCAAGTGGGTTGGTGCCTGCCAGCCTCAACCATGTTGTGACTATGAAAATGAATTAATTTCCAGTTGTTACCAAGTAGACAGAAAGAGAAGAAAAGGAAGAAAATAGAAAAAGAGAAAGGAAAAAAGATATAGAATGAATGAAAGAATGAAGGAAGGAAAGAAGTAAAGAAAGGGTTTTTTTAAAAAAAAGGAAAAATCAAAACATAACACAGCCACTTAAATTAGAAAACATGTTTGTAGGACCATCACATCACATAAGGATGGGCTCATTTCTTGGTTTACGTACCTCTTTAGCAGGTCTATATCGGATCCTACAACCCATGTTTGCAGCCAAAACTTTAAAAAGTGAGAGGCGGAACAATGATATGACTGTTGTCCTTTAAGCCCTTCCCACAGATTCATGAGTGATCTAGGAGGATTAGGACCAGAAAGACTTCCTCTCCATTAGGATGTTTCAATATTTGTACTTTTAGCTTCTTCAGGAAATGAGCAGTTTTAGTTAGAAGCTTGTGGCTATGCTTGCTTTCTATAGATGGGATTGCTAAGTGCATGAGAAGACATTGTTGGATTCAAAGTCCCTTCACAGGTTTATTCCAAGTTGTGATAACAACTAGTCAATACATGGCACCTTCAGGTGCTGTCTGTGACAATTCTGACTTTTCTCAGGAAGCAAAATAAAAGTTTTCCCATCTGGAATATTTGGATTAGAAACTTCTGCAGCAAAAGCAACCCTGATGAAAAACAATTGATTTTGCAGAACTATGCAATTCATCTCTTAGTATCTTATAAATGTCACCCTTATAATATATTTAGAACAGAGGAATTCATAATCCTAGCTGGCATTATGAGCACTAAACAAGGAATTCAGTACATCTGGTCTTAGTCTAAGCTCATAGTTATTGAACAGAGCATATAAGGGTTTTTTTTAGGCTTTGTATCAGCCTAATTACTGAAGCAATCTGTTTAGTTTTTCTAGCTGCACTAAAAACAGAACTCTCGAATAGCTTTGGGTTGGTGTTCTCCAGTTCCCTTCAGGCCAAAATAAGACCCATTTATTTACTAAGGAAGTGCCTATGCTAGTCTGAAGACACCATTTCAGTTTATATGGTGGGATTTAGTACTACATGAGTCTATATACTGTCGAGGCACACAGTGTTTGCCTCCAATCATAGACAAATAGTTGAGCCTGTCAGGGTGTCAAGCTGGCACTACAAACTGCTATCAATAGCCAAGCGAAGCAGATAATTATGAAAAGCCAGTTCATTTATGCCTAAATGGAGCACTATCTCACCATATTAGCCTGCTGTGCAGTGATATTTACGGGATTGAGACCCATATGATCATAGGACAAACTCATTCAAATTTTACTTAATCTTTGTAAATGGTGATATATTTGAATTAATATAAAAAAAAACAACAGTCAATTTGCTGATCACAAAGGCTTTTCAGCCCAGTAGAAAATTGTATGAAAGATTCCTGCAAGCCTGTAAAGTCTTCCTAAACATATTCAAGTTTAACACATTAGATGAGGAACATACTAATATTAGCATAGTTTAGATTGAAAGTCAATAAAAGGGAAATGAAATGGATTTTTATTTTGGTCTAAACTATGAATCACTTGTACACTGATATGTCCTTTCAGACTTACTTAGCGGACAGGTAACATAACCTATTAGCTTATTTCTGCTCCTTTATAAAATGGATAGACATTGTCATGTTGTGCATTTCCAATAAACCAGTTTACATACTGTACAATCAATTTCTCAGAAGTTTCCCACTGTTTTCTATGTGAGATATGCAGCTTTTTTAAACCACTTAGATGTAGCTTTGTCTTTACAGTAATCTTTGCCAATCACTGTCAAGAATGTTTTAGACAGACTTTCCTTGTGTCAAGCAGGCTGATGGTGCATCTGTACTGAACATGCCAATGAAAAAGGAAAATGTTTGTCTCTAATATTTCTTCCCCATTCACTGGGACTGTAGATACTATTGCAAACACAGTGATCAACTCAATCTCAAATTGCAAGTACACTGGTAGAAAATTAAATCAGAGCTTAAACACTCTAACTCACAAGGGGAGAAACAACTGTATGACAAATTGTTGTAGCAATTACCTCTCTAAAATGGATGACAGTTGTAATAGAAAGGGCTCAGGGAAAATGTCAAGCATGATTTAAACTGATCTGTATGACTGTAAAATGAACAACCTTCTGAAAGAAACTGTAAAACCTGATTTCACCAAAAAGCAATTTCTCTTTTGCCTCCAGAGGAAAACACAAACCCAGGAAGGGAAAGGTATCATTTATATATGCAAACCATGACGAAATAAGGATTCCCTTGCAGATGCGACTGTCAAGAACATCAGAATAATTTCATTCATTTTACAGGTGTGAATGTGGGGAAAACACATAGCCCTCACAAAATGTCTACTGACTCATAATGTTGAAGTATCTGAAAGCTGAAACCTTTTCTGATGGAAACATGCTCAGAAGCAGTTCTCCCTTAGAGAAGTAAAATTGTGACTTTGCATTGTCATGGTCCAAATCAGGCTGTGGATGCTATATTTTGCTAAAAGAATGGAATAACTAGGAAACAACATTGCTTCTTTAGGACTAGCTTACCTGAGCCATGTATGATCTTGTCCTGGAGGAATTTGTTTCATTACAACTGGTTACAACACTGAGGGTACTAATAAGCTGTAACAGCCCTGACCAGTTGTTGTGGTTTAACCCCAGCCGTCAACCAAGCACCACACAGCCGCTCACTCACCATCCCCTCCCCCAGTGGGATGGGGGAGAGAACCAGGGAAGAAAAAAGTAAACCCCATGGGTTGAGATAAAGGCAGTTTAATAGGATAGCAAAGAAAGATGGTGATGATTATGATGATAATAATAATCATAATAATGATAATAATAAAAGAATATACAAAACAAGTGATGCACAATGCAATTGCTCACCACCCACTGACAGATGCCCAGCCCGTTCCCGAGCAGCGATCGCTGCTCCCCAGCCAACTCCCCCAGTTCATATACTAGGAATGACGCCATATGGTATGGAATAGCCCTTTGGCCAGTTTGGGTCAGCTGTCCTGCCTGTACCCCCTCCCAGCTCCTTGTGCCCCTGGCAGAGCATGGGAAGCTGAGAAGTCCTTGACTAGCATAAATACTACTTAGCAACAACTAAAACATCAGTGTGTTATCATTCTCATATTAAATCCAAACCACAGCACTATAGCAGCTACTAGAAAGAAAATTAACTCTATCCCAGCCAAAACCAGGACAGTTACCTACCCTAAGTATATTTGACTACCTATTTTACTTGTGTCTGGAGCCATCTCTAGTCTTCTGCTTACCATGAGACAGGTCTTGAAAGGATTAAATCTCCACAGGACAGAAGTCCAAGTACAGCTAGCTAGGAATGTCCTGGCAGCACAGCATTTTTCTGGAAAATACACATACTTGGATAGAAAAAACGATTTGCAGATTCTGTATTTCACTTCTACATTTAAAAAAGGAAGCAGCATTGTTCATCTTGAAATTGCTTTTCTAAGCTACCTCTAATACTTGCAAATTGTACTAAGTAGTCAAGAGAGAACTGAAATGTTTCAACTTATTCAAGTTTCTCTCAGTCAGTTTTTCATTTCCTTAGCTGAACACCTACCCACAGATAGAAACACCCACATATATCTGTGTAAGTATAGTAGGTCTTTTAAGAATATTTTTGATGTTTTGATTTTGGGGGGCTGGTTAACCTGGGGATATACAAATGTGCATAAGGATAAGCCATTAGTAGCAGTGTTGTTTTTCTAAAAGACTGGATTAACATGCCATTTATAAAAGAGTTGTCATTGCCTGATTGTTGGACATTTATTTGATCTTTTGAAATTTAAAAAGAGCTTGTCTGTAAGTCAGTCCTGCCAATGAAAGCTATACATCCTTAATTTCCATTGTCTCACAGCACTCATCTGCCAAAATATTTATTAGATCTAAGTCGGGGGTGTGGATGGTATTTTTCCTGCAAGACATGCCTTCTGAATTTCACTTTGAACTCCTACCTGTCAAAGAATCTGCCTATGTTTAGTGACACATGCGTAAGAGATGTAAAGAGTTGATATATGTTGAATGTCTCAAACACTGTGGTGAGACAAGTTGAGGTCTGTACAGAGACAAGCTAATGTCTCCACAGGGACAAATTAGGGTCTGCATAGCACCACAGGTGAGAAGCCAATTGGCACAGAGCCCTGAGGTGTGTCAGAGGATGCGCAGTTCCGCCTTCTGAGGTGCCTTGCAGCTCGCCCTGTACAGCCAGAGGTCATGCGGAGTTCATTTGAGGAAAGGATTCATGACCACCCAAAAAACCCCTTCTGACAACTCCCACAATGGCACCTGTGCAGAAGATGAAGAATATCCTGGAACAAGAACCATGTAAGTCTTCAAGGAGGTGACACTAGAGGTGGGGACTAACCTATAAAAGACGCAACTTTGAGGACTCCAGGCTGCTGCTGCTCCAGACTTGCCTCTGCCACCCAGTGCAGGCACTGCTGGTGCAGCTGGAGGCTCTGCTATCCAAGAGCAGCACGCCTGCCACTAGAGGATTGCCATGTGCATGCCCACCACTGAAGGATTTCCATGCCTACCATCAACATCATAGGATCTAAGGGTGGTGATATCTCTATCTCTCTCCCCACTCCCCCTTCCTCCCCTTCCTTCTTTTTCCTTTCCTCTCATAAGTATTCCAATTAAAACCCACATTGCCTACTCTTACGCTTTCCTTGTTCAGGTTGCCTACCATTACGCTTGCCAAGTTCAGGTTGTTCTTTGCCTTTGATAAAGTTTTTAATTGATTGTTCGGTGTTGTTTCACCTTAATTTAGCCCAAGGGAGTCACAGAACCACCACAAACCTCCCTAGGCAGCCCAGTTTGGATTGTAACAATGTCATGTTGGAGTCACTATTCAGACAGTATGCAATGTTACATTTCAATTTAGTGAATTTTAGGCTTGTCCTACCGTTGCCCTCCATAGATACCTGTCATAAATGATTGTCTGTTTTAATACAGCCTCTGGAATAAACAGATGTATTGGCTTTTGTTATTATATTGTTTGCCTTTTTAATATGATGGAACAGACATCACCAAGAAAAATAATAATCAGACTTACTTAGATGCAAAGTTCTGGAAAAGACAACTTATAGGTTATTTTGAAAGTGAAAATACTTCAAAAAATATTTCTGCTACATATATCACTTCATTTTGCCCCCTCAAAAATCAGTTTTCTCAAAACAGTATAAAACCCATGCAAATTAGAAAGCACTCACAAATTTACTAATTGCCTCAAACATGTGTGTTTTTGCAAATGAACCCTTTGTCCCTAAAACTCCTCCTAGTCTGAAGCAATGCTGTCATATGGACACTACTTCTGAAATCACTTGTGCAAAGCCTTAGTCTCCTATACCAGGAAATTACCCAGTAAGTACAAGAAAAACAAAAGCCAGAGTGGAAGGAGCAGTGCCCTAAATGGTTCAAGTGAAATTTTATCTGTTCGTATGAGAGCGATATGAAATCAGACATCCTTTCATTGTTAGCATAGGTTTTGAAGTGACAAGCCTTAAAGGCCAGTCAGAAATGAAATGATCATAATAGCCTCAAGACTGCACAGTCCATCCTGCTCTTTTGGTCCAATTTTTGAAGGCCGTTGAGGTTAATTTGATCTGAGTGTGAGAACCTCAATTTTCCACCTGAGTGACACATTATTCTAATGGCACAGAACCAACAACAATTTCATGCATTCTGAACCTCTTTGGAAACGATTAACTATGTGTCACATTAGTAGCAGAACTGTCCCAAAATTAGCACGAGACAGGTTTGGTTTGGTTTCTTTAGTTATTTTTCTCATTTTTATCAAGGCTTCTTAAAGCAAAGATGTTCAGAGAAAGTGAAACCCTTTTCTCCACAATTAGTACCAGCAGTTGCTATTAAACAAGACATTGGTTTCACAAGCAGCTACAGGGAACTTCCAGAATGCAAAGTGTTGGGACAGGATATGCTACAAACCACCATTTCTGAGTAAAACTCGTTCCACTAGAAAGTTCCTGACAAGATCTAGTTATTGGCTGATAATGAGAGAAGTTGTTTTAGGTAGATGCATATATTACTGTTATCAGTACAGCAGAGCAATAGTCAGCCACATTATACCACCTGAGGAAAGTCTTCATGTATAGTCCACATATTATAGTTTATAATAGTCCATCCTTCTTATGGATAGGAAGGAGCTGTATAAAAATAAAAATGCTTAAAATAATACAGGATTCACTTTGAAATTCTCCTGATATTTCTTAAATCCAAAGACAGATTGCAGAGACTGTGTAAAGACCCAAACTCTGGGGTGTTCTTACATGCAAATTTTTAAGCCATGCTAAGAGACCACTTGCAATGAATCACACAAAATCACAGCTGAAATTCCACAGTAAGGCTATTACAAAGCTATAGCTGGTATTTTGCTATTCAGTTTTTAATTCTGAATAACATGACCTGTGGAAAGTCTCTCTTTTGCAGAAAAACTTTGGGCAAAGCCTCATACACACTAAATCTGTTCAAACAAGCCTATGCTGTAGGCAAATACTACAGTAATGCGCAGTAAGTAATGCACAAACTGTCTTTCAGTTCTAGCCTAAGGTGTTGAAAGAAAACTGGACACTGTCTGAATTATGAAAGGTTCCTTAGCGCAAGAATATTTTCATTTTTCACATCTTAAAGCAGTCGTAATTTCTGCTGAGTATTACCTGGCACACTAGAGTCCCTTATCTATGCACAATTCACACTAGCCATAAGGATGCTAGATAAGGAGTGAAAGCCTTGCATAAACTAAAGCCAGGGAGTTTGAAATTGATATATTGCATACAGACACACACCTGCAGTTCAGATTAGAAGCTTGAGCGCTGCTGCTGATCCTCTAAACAGAGATCTAGCCCCATATGCTGGCACCTGTTAAATAATCACACCTTCTCCACCTTCATTCCCCATTTCCACTGCAGTTGCACTGAAATACCACTGCCTGTCCCCAACCTTCTGATATTTCCCTGTCTCCCTGCCTCCTGATATTACCCTGCCACCACCCTTAGCCTGCTCTGAAGAAGACGTGTTCTCCTCCGGGTCAGAGCAGGGGCTGTGCTGCCACTCCAGGATGATTTCAGTGATTCTCTCAGAGAGCTGTGTCTCTGCCTGGGGAGAAAAAGAGACTGCCTGAAGACAGCGCTCTCCTCATATTTTCTGTCCACTTTCCTTCCTTGCACACAGAAACAGGCTGGTAACTTGGATATCCCTGCCATTTCATTGCAGTTGAACTGCCACTGTTAGATCACAGCCTGAAGACAGGTTGTGTGACAGCATCTCAGAGCATATGGGGAGATTTGAAAGGCAGACAATCACATGAAGAATAAATGTGCAAGAAGAGAAAGCACTAAGGAGATTAAAATAAAGTTAATAAAGGCCAGGAAGTCCTGAGAAATCTGTTCATGACCACTAAATAACTGAATTCCTATGAGGCAGAATGTAAAATATTATTTTTAAAAATACCAAACAAAACCAGAAATACCAGAGTCCTCTCTGGCGGAAAGTTACTGAGCTGCTACCTAGAAGTAATAGGTAAAATACACCCTTGGAAAGAGGAACATCACTAACCAGAGCATAAATTTCCCTGAGATCAATCTCTGTCTGGCAGCCTAGGGTAATTGCATGCAAAATCATAAAGAACAAACATAATCCAGGTTTTCTGGACTCAAAGGATAAAACGTTGTGATCACCAGGATCATCAGCTGAGAACTGAGATACTTCAACATTCCTGCAAGATATTCCAACATTTTATAACCAGATGCAAAACACAGGCTTTACTGATACTCATTCTGTCCTAATCTTCATTAATGAGAAGTATGTGTACAGATAAATTATTATATATAAATATATATACACCTATAGACATGTATATTCATACTTGTAAAAACATACTACACACACGTTTTAAAATATGATCCTGTCTTACAGCACTGTCACATAGAAATGGATCAGCTTTACAGAGATGACTAGCCACCACTTGGTTGATTCAACACAACCATCCCTTCCATTAAAGTACCTCTTACCCGTTTCTCCAGTAAATCAAATCCATCTTCACCCAGCAACCTATCCTCCATATCACCTCTGCAGTATCAGGAAAGAGTAACTTAATTTTGTAAAAGAGAGGTGAGAAAGGTTAACCTTAAGAGAGAGTCTGTGTCAAAAAGAGTACTACAACCAAGCCTAAAGTCCTAATGATTAAGTCATCATGCAACAGAGAAGTAACTTTAAATACCTAGGTGATAAGCAATTTTATATATGACCCACAGAAAAATGAAAGGATGAGACAGGTTTTAACAATTAAAGCCTATGTCTCTTTCAAGGAATACTTCCTCTTACTTTCTGTGCATTTGCATACAATAGAGAAGGGATTTTGCCAAGAGTTTTTAAATGGAAATGTGAATTCATGCTTAACAACAACAGCAAAACCACCAAATCTCAGATACCAGTTCATTAACAAACATCCTAGCACAAAAGTTCACTCCATGTACACTAATCTTCAACTGCCTGTTCTGAAGATTAGTTTCTAAATTGCTCCCTCTTTTGAAGACAGTGAACATATGAGTATTGGTTCTGCCAGAGGCATATGGACATGGGGTTGTCTTAACAATTGCTGAAATGGCAGACAACCCTGCAGTGTACACAGGCATCCACCTTTGTTAGAACAGCTTTCTGTGTGTATGTCAATGCTAATGGGATGACCAGAAAGGGAAAGAGAGGCATCTAGTGGCATATCTGTGTTGTTCTTTGCATCTTTTGAAAATGCTCTAGAGTTCCAGTATTTCACATATGATCCACCACTTCTTTTCAATATTTTTTTTGCTATTACAGATAAAAACACATGAAAAAATATAGGGGATTTTTTTTTTCCACTTTCACATAGCCTTGATTAAGAAAATAAAACTATTTGAAAAAGACATAAGGGCTTTGTTTTTATTCTCTAATTCAACACCTGTTCCTTGCATTTTTGTTCTTAAATGGAGAGAGACAATGATGCAAAGGGTCAACGATATTTTTGTGAAGTTCAACACTTGACAGTCTAAAGGTCAGAAAACATAGCCAGCTCAAGTTTTCTCAATTGCAAAGGCAAGTACAATTTTGTTACCATGGGGTTAAAGCCTGAGAACAGGATAATCTTTCTAGAACAAGAGAAGAGATAGTCCAAATTCAGAGGCAAGCTTTTGTTCTTGTTATCTTCTCCATAACTCTTGAAGGGTGGAGACAGCCTCTCTCAAAATTTCATCATGAACTGCAGGGATTGTTTCCAGTGCATACAAGTGTTAGATCAAACTGTTCCTTTATCTGCACAATACACTTCACTCCAGGAGCAGCTGGATTGCAAGTCAGTGTTACGATATCAACAGACAGCAATTAAATGCAAAATTAAAAGCTCGTCAGAAGAAGAAGTCTTAGGACAATAACTAAAGGAAGTACCTGTACTGCCATACAGGAGTCAGCCCTAATCAGATGAAAAATCTGGACAGGCTTTCTCTATTGGATATGTGTCTCAGGCCTTTGCCTACTGCTGTATGGCAGAAAAACTCACATATTTTCACAGCAATATAACTGCCTTAGATAATGGAAAACCAGCAACTGTACATTTCCACCTTGTTTTCCTTGTGCTGATAGGTGAAAAATAGTTGCAAACAACATCTTTTAGAAAGTGTTCACAGGAAGAATTTCCCAATACTTTGTAAGATTAGGAATCTCTTAAAAGGAATAGTTTTCATGCAGAGAGAAAGCAGCTCACTCAGAAGCCTGGGGAATATCTTGGAAAGTCAATATTATAGGCCACTTAAAGCATCAGCAGCAGTAGCTCAGACTGATGATACATGGTTTTCTTAATAAACCAATCAGAATTCATATAGGCAGATGATTGGAAAACACATGCAGAATTCATGCTGGACTAGAAAAATGAAGATGAAGTTGGGACAAGATAAAAACATTGGTGCTAAAGGGTTCCTAAGACAGAGTAAAGTTAATCTGCATCACCTTGCACAGTGCAGATAAGTACTGAAGAAAACTTTTTGCCAAAATGGCTCAAATGGGAAGTCTTTCTTCCCTAAAAAGTTAAATCTTGGAGTCAGTAGTAACACAACTACTGTTGTAGTTGTCCAAGAACAAGGACACTAGCAATCTTAATCCCAAGTCTGCGAACAGTCAGCTGCAGGCATCTTTAGTGCAATCACCTCCTGGTGTTCTTTCAAGGTCTTCAGGCAAAAATCCAGTTCACTGAGGTGTTCGCATTTCACTGAGAAAGATTTTTCCCAGTCTCTGTTGTGGCCACTTGTCACTGTTTAATGAAATCAAACATGCCTGGTTCATATTTGATGTAAACAGTCAACTACCAAAAAAAAAAAAAAAATTAACACATGTGCTATACATATCGTATATGAACTTTTGCACAGAAGTTAGTGCAGTTCTTGAGACAAATGTTAAAAGTGAGCAGTATAGTAATGTCATTTTCTCTCCTCATTCCTTAGACAAAAACTCAGTGGTGGTAAAAAGTCATTATTAAATGCCATTATAGAGACAGCCTCTTTGAGACACTTAGTTGCAGAACCTCTTCAGAAAGATAAGTAAAAAAATGGTTTACCAGTTATGCATCTCTGTTATTATGAATCTCTATTATTATATTTATATTATGTTAAATATAACATAAATATTATATTATGAGCTATGAGAGGCCTCAAA
>VZTL01012712.1:703-12261 GCA_013400535.1 Scopus umbretta
AAAAGAGTCTGTCTGCAATATGAAAATGATTTATGTTTTCTGAACAGGGTGGCGGTGGACCTTACGGTCAGGTAAATATTATTTGTCTCATACATCAAAAGCTTAAGCTTGCTGTGTCGGTTCCTATGTGCACTGGGCTCCATATTTTTAAGTGATGACCACGGAAATGCCATTTTACCTTTTGTTTCTTTTCACTTTTCTTTACCCCTTTACAACTCCCAGTGTTTCCATAATGGAGGGAAGGTGATGCACTACATACACTGTCCTGCTTACTGTGCCGCTGTGACTATTCAGTGCTCTAACTACTTTATTGTTTATGCATTAACTCATTCAAAAGGAAAGCATTTTGTGCATTTACTTTACACACTTTACTTATGCAGAAGCTGTTGAAAGGTCTAGGGGAATGCACATACTCTATTTGAAGTCTGTATTTACTGATGTGAATCTCACCGTGGGATCATTCTGTAGGAACCATCTTATGTTTTGTTTAGCAATACATTTTAACCACTCGAATTCATATAGAATTATGTATTAAAAAGACACGTAAACCAGATTGTTTATTCATAGAAAATTGTGTCGTGTTACTACTTCTAGTGCACGATCTAGAAAGAAAGCATAGATAATGGGATTTTTGAATATAAGGAATGGTTTATTTTTCAAATCAACTTTATCTAAAATTTTTCCTTACAAAAATGCATGTTACAAGGCGGGGGGGGAGGTTAACCTCTTCTGCTTAAGCAATAGGTAAAGTTATGTATTTTTTCTTTTCTTGCACATTCCTTGCTTTAGGTAAAATCAGAGATTCTAAGTGGCTGGTTATTTTTTTTATTCTTTTCTTCTTCTTCTTTTATACTTTCCAGAAGTAAGATCATGTAAGAGTCCTTTTTATATGCAAATAAATGGGTTTCCATTATTTTACAGGATTCACCTCCCATAGGAGGCGATGAAACTGATGACAGTGTAAGCATTTCTTCTTAAATATATCAATATCAGAATTTACTACCTTTTAAAGTATCTAAATGCTTACATGGACCTTTACCTTATCTCATTAGCTTATCTTCAAGAGCTCCTCCACAGGACATTCTAATCATCTGTGTTGTGCAGTAATCTTCTGCAATAATTTTCTTGAAATTGTATTGTTTCTACAGATAAAGGAAAATGTAGATTTAAACTATGTCACATTACTGTGCTATGGTATGATAAGGACTTGGCAAATTAAAATTGGAGTTACAACAGTTCTAACTTGTAATAATCGTATATTTTTGAATCAGTTATTAGAATTAGCATTTACAAAAGCAGCTCTTTTCCTTTATTTCACAGTTTCCATCAAAACTCAATATTAGTATATGCTCATGTTATATAAAATGACCAGATACTTCTTACTTTCAGCAATTTAATTTGGCTACTTTTTTACTGAGTTAATTTAATACTATAACACTAATTTAACACTACAACAACAGTACTATCAATATGTCAGATCAACCATTCTTGTTCTTAAGGGTTATTTTTTGTGATTTATCTCCTTAAGAATATATGCCATGTAAGTTTATTATTCTGGACTCTTGTAATAATTCCCACAAATTAAGACTTTTGAACTCAATTGCTCTTAAAATATAGATTTATTTTAAAAATCAAGTTTTCCTTGTTTTTTTGAGAAAACACATCATATTTGACCCTTAATCATTATTTCATTTTATTCTTTTTCTACAATACAACTTCCCTTATCAATACTGCACAGACCAGTTCCCTCTCTTTCCATCTCCAATTCACACTACACTTAATTTGTTTTTTTCCAATGCCAGGCTTATAAGATTCAAGTTCCTTCATCTATATATTGGATGGGAATGGTCTGTTGTCATGTAGTGTGGCGAGAACTGCTTGCTTTTCTGTTTAAGAACATGCCTTTTCTCCTGACTAAAGTATATTTCCTATTAATTCTGGTGAGGCTGTTTGTAAAACTTCCCAAGTTTTAATGCCTCATTTTCTCAGAGTCTTGAGTAATTGATTGTACTTTAACTGGATTTCTAAGAAGTCTATTTTCCAGTGTCATGGTTAGTAGGAAATGGTTCTCCACAAATTTTTACAAATTCAGCTGTGCACTTCAGCCACAAGTATAGCGTGTCATTAGCTTCCACACAGTTTCTATATCAAAATCTTCTGGTGGATATTCAGCAAAGCTAAAATATGATACTACAGAGGGCCCCAAGGCCCTCTGACAGAAACTAAGGTATGAAAGAAACTAAGGTATAACAACATTGGTGTGTACCACTGAGGTCTTACAAGAACCAAGACAGCTTTTGAAGTGCTGATGTTTTTCCCTATAGCATTCTAAGAGGAAATAACATAGATTGAGATGTGATCTCATTCTTTCATTATGCTATATCAGGATTCATCCTTCCAAATAAAGAAATGCCATTCTTCAGAAATGAGCAGAGAAAGAACTGGAAAGAATGCTGCTTATCCCACAGCCTACACCTTTAACCTTCCCACGTCACACAAACAAGCAGTAGTTTTCTTTGCTTTCCACCCTTGCTTAGAAAAAAACAGAAATATTTGCCACGCAATAACTAGATTCTAATATTTTTTTAGGATTCCACCTCGCTATCTGGCAACCGGCAGAGTGAACGGGTAAGCACTCCTTCCTCGTATGTTGCCAGGGTGTCTGCCCCAGTGCTTGGCAACTGCTAGCCGCCTAAATTCCATCTTGTGTGGAAGCTGGTGTGGCAGCTTCCAGTGTGCGATAGGAAGTCCTCAAGCACAAGCTAAAGTGTTAAAGTACTGCTAGAAATCCCAACTGATGCTGAGGAGTGCTCTTGAATCCCAAACTCGCATTACAAACATGGTACCATGATACACTTGTTCAGGTTCCTGCGCTGCGTTACTCATTGCCTGACTGCAAAAGGCTTCAATGCCGTGATTTGTCCAGCATTTATTCTAAGTGAAACCCTTTGCTTTGTTGGGCTGTATGACTTATGATAGCTTCCATTTTCCTGTCACTTTTACGTGGCGCCCATTTTACTTATTCTAATGAGAATTAGATGACACAGACTGAGAAATTATTTTGTTGGAGATACAAGAATTCTTTAACCATTGTATCCAGGAAAATATCTTTCACCAAAAGAGCAGTTATAAACAGGCATAAAGGGGCATGCTGTTCCATACAGAAAGACTTTTTTGTTGTTGTCCTTGAATAATCCATTAGAGAAAATTAAGGAATTTGGAGAAGCAAGGAGTGTTCAGCTTCCATCCTGATCTTTCCATACTACAAAAGAAAGGAAGTTTTTGGTTTTTTCATGTAACTTCAATACATTTTTCCAGGATTTTTATTCCCCAGGAGGCAGCCAGTCAGGTGGACATGTAAGCATCTATTTTATTCATTATTTGCAGTTCTCTTCCAAAATGGCTGTTCTATTTAAAAATTATCCTGATAAGTAAATTATACCCTACTGTCATGTCTTAAGAAACCAAATGGCAAACCGATTTAAAAAAAAAATTAAATAAAAAAAAATTTAAAATATGTGTATGACTATTCAACAGCATAGTCTCATTTTCCAGAAGCCATTTTAAACAAAAATATATTTGGTCTGCTTTTTGCAGGGATCGTCTTCTCAAGGTGGTAGCTACTCCAGTGGACAGGTAAATACCAACTCTTTGTATTTTTAACCTGAAGTATCTGTTATATGCAAGCTTGAGTCCTCATATTGCATTACAGCAATTTTTTATCTGGGAGCAAGATTCATTTGCTACTCAAACACCTTTTCTTTCTACATCCCTGCATAAAAGTCCAAGTGTAAGCAGAGTGGTCAAAATACAATTCATGTATTAATTCATGTATTAACTGATGTTCTAACACAAGGAAGCAAATGAAAGTAATAAATATTTGGTATTATTTTTGAAATATAACTTAAGTAATATTTTTTTTTCAGGGCTCATCCTCATCTGGAAGCAACCAGTATGGTGGGCAGGTGGGAAATTATTTTTCTTTGGTGTTGGGGTTCCCCTCCCCCCCCCAAGTACATATCAAGAAAATATTACCAGATTGGTAATACCTAAGTTTCCATGCTATTGTGGGGTTTTTTTTATCCTCATTAATCTTTCTAGAGATAAAATTTGCTTCTTAGCCAGATAGGTATTTTCAAACATAGTTTAGAGAGTAAAAGACAATACGTTGTAATTAAATATACATGTCAAACTTAAAGAAAATCTTTTAATTTAAAATATAACATTTACAGGGTTCAACTTCTTCAGGAGGCAGCCAGGCTGGTGGACAGGTACGCTTTTCTTTCTCCACACCGTTCAGTTGTGCTCGTGTCAGGCACTCACAATTTACTTTGCCTATCTTTCCTTCACAAGAACTGTTTTCCATCACCACTGCCCTTTTTGCTCAAAGCCTCACCAACGCGTGATCTTCTTTTGCCGTGTCATTCAGACATCCCGCAGGCCAGAGTAGCCAGTAGTAGCTGCCTGAAGGGCAGTTGTATTTGGGCTTCTGGCCCTGCTTTGGGGCTAAACATTTTTCTTCTTGCACATTTCATGCAGATTGAATGTGGAAAGTGAGACACTGAATGGTGAACCCCTGGCCACCTCTCAGTTAGTTTTGTCAGCGTGGAAATCACCTAGTAGGCCTCCACTGGAAGTCATCCTTAGTGCTTTCTGCAACATCTGTAGCATGAAAGAGTACTGCATGTATTCCAGGGGCTCTGGCCTCTTTAGGGGAAAAAAAAAAAAAACCCAACACCAAAACCAAAGTATTTCCTGTAGTAGTACTCAGAATTTTTTACTTGTCCTTTTGGTCAGTAAGGTTTTTAAGGTAGACTGTAGATAGCAAATTTGAAGATAACAAAATTAGAAGTTTTTTGCCCCATCAGAACAATAAGTGCAGGAATAGTTGCATAGGATGAAGAGAATAAAAACCAGACTAATTTCTAGAAGTTGGGCACTTGGGCAGTTATGAATGTAATTTTATGGCTTACATACCTGGGATGGTAGAAGAAGTAATTAGAGTTGTTAACTGGAGTCCCTTTCAGTCCCGTGCTCTTGATATGTTACATATTTTCTGCATTCTTTACAGGGTGGATGTGATTGTTCTGGTGGAAGTTCTGTAAGTGTTATTTGTTCATTCTACATTTTCTCTTACTAAATTATTTAACTGGAAAATTATCTGTGATCCTATTTATTTCTAACTTATTTATTTGAATGTACTCTTAATGTTATATTCATTGTTCCTTTGGTGACTTACATATTACTGACATGGTAGGAGTTATTTCTCATTATGCCAAGATGAAGAATTTAGGATCATAGAATCATTTTGGTTGGANCCCCCAAAGTTGGCAGCAAGGTGTATTCTCTGAGCAGTGACTTTCAGTTACCATACAGTATTTACAGAGATGTGTATTTCTTCTCAAAAAAAAAAAAAAATATTGCATTAAATAGCAGAATTAACTGCAAAAGATCTATCATGAAGGTAAGCTAAAATAATATCAAGTCTACAAAATTGCCAACAATAAAAAGTTGTCTCAGAAATCAATGTTTACTAAACTAAAAAAAAAAAAAAGGTGTCACTTCTAGTGCATTCTAGTCTATAAGAAATTACTTAAAGGCTGTGAAATAGGGTAATACATGCTTTCCAAAGCAAATCATATGTGGTCAATCAACATGTAGTATGTAAAGGACATTCCTGCACCTTGGGTAGCATTCTTATTTTCTAGACAGTGAGTCATGGGTAGATACAAAGTGATACTTAGTAATTTACGGTCTTCCAGGCCAAAAAAGACTGTTTGCCGTCTTAGCAAATTAAGAAAAGTAAGTGAAGTGTAAGTGTAATTTAATTTCAGACAGTGATAGTCTTCCTTTAATATACCATAGAACAGGCATTCTGAGGTTTTCTTTCATTTTCTGTTTATGATCAAAGACAAAGGCTAATTTTTCTCTCTCTTTTTTTTTTTTTTCTCCTTTTTGTTTTCCCCCCTTACAGGGTGGAAAAAACGTGACCTTAGTCAGAAGTGATTCCTCTGCAAATGTAAGCAATGTTCATCAGCTTTTAAGGGTGCCCTGTGTTTGTTTTGTCAATATAATGGCTAGAGAGGTTAAAAAGAGTCAGTACCTAGCAGAAGTAATACACTTGTGAAAATAACCTACCTTAGTTACAATTAAAAATACACACAGGACATTCATGCAGCACTCACAGTGTCTCTTTCCATTTTGAAATAGTATTCATTCAAAGAGAAGTCTTTGAACGAAAAATGTTGTTTGGCACAAACATGGGTACATAACAATATAAATATTTACTTTGGGAGTCAGTTCCATTGGCTTCCTTGGAATTATGTCAAAATATCCCCTAAGGACATGGATTTATGTGTTTGTATTCCTCTTAGACCGTTCACTGCAAGAAAGATTAGCATTCATAGATCAGTAATTTAATGACGATAGCCCTCTCATATGGATAAGAACTCTTTTGCAGGAGAGACCTGTTTACAGCATTCCCAAGACCAGTTCTGTTCATCACGTCTTAGAAAGTCATGCAGTGTATGTCACTGGACCTCTGTATGTGCTGCACTAAAGGGAGAAAAAACATTTTTCTATCTTTTTGTATCTAGCACAGAAGTCTGTGGCATTGTTACCAGGCTGCTAACTGATATAAAGCTGGCTTGGACACAGCTACATAAATGTACCCTAAAAAAAATTAATGTTATGTGATGAATAGGACTGGTCTTGTGCTCCCTTGTAGGAAGGAGGAATGTGTATGTATCTACAGTCAGGACAATATTCTTATCCACCTGTGTCCTATATCCTCCATATTATTGATGTTGGGATTTGTTTCCTTTGAAACTTCCAATTGGGAATGAGGTTTTTGTTTTTTACTGACTTGTCCATCTTTGGACAGAAGTTCAGAATCAGGGATTGTGTAAAAAGATTAAGGGAACATAGTGGTTGTGTCTCCATTGACAAGTACTACAAACTGCTAGGACTGTTTCACTCTACAAAGTGAAACAATCAGTGCTGATGAACTGATGGCAACACTATACGTATTTCAGGAAGGGTTTGCTCTGTTCTGGTCCCACAGAACGAAAGTCCATTTACTACCTGAATGCATTAAGTGTGCCTCTAGAGAGCACTCTACAATTTAGTTTAATCTGAAAAGCAACCAATTCATTCACTCCGAGACCACTCCATGATGCAAAGCAAGCTACAGTGAGCGGGGACTAACAGGACTTTGTCTCAAAGGCACGCTCCCGATTTGTACTTTAATGCACAGATGCACCCAGTACCTCAGCACAGGAGAATGGCTTTTGCATACTGAATGTAGATCTTAGTTCTCCCCCGACTGTATGTTGTAGCGCATTGTCTTTAATACGTTCTTTACAGGGCAATTGAAAAGTCATTTTACACAGTTAAGATTCCTTAGGAAGGACACATTTCTGATAAATGCTTAACGTTATATACTAAATGCAAAACAGTTTCATTCTTTATGAGCTTAGCAGATCTTGTGGAAGCTCAGAGTACTCAAAAGGTCTGTAATACTCTGCAAGAATGAACATTAAAAGCGTTTTGTGGGAACATCATTCTTCAGTGTTCTGAAAGAAATAAGCTGCGTGTCCTTCAGTCAGATCCCTTGAAGTGAAATAAAGAGCTGAAGTGAACTGAAAGGGGCTCTGGAGGCAGCCATTCCGGTGGACAGGTGCACACTAAATTTTAGATGTGTTAACAAAGTAGGGAAGGCTAGATTTTACATTTTGAGTAGATTTTAAACCCAAGCAAAAAAAGTTTCAAATAGAAATTTATATACGGCTGTCCTTCAAGAAGTTTTGCTTTAAAATAGTTCTGTTAGAGAAAAATAACTGGTTTCTTTTCCTCCCCTCTCCTCCAGGGCTCATCTTCTTCTGGAGGCAGCCAGTACAGTAGCAAAGTAAGCACTCACTCCAAAAGGAGAGCCAGCTTGCCACTTCTGAAAATGATGGTTATTCACAAACTCAGTTCAATTCAGTTTTGATATGGGAACTATGTTTAAAGAGCAAAAACTCAGCAAATTAAATTCACCATTGAGATTGATATGTCCTAAAAATTATATGTGATGGCTTCTTCAGCAAATAGTGTCCTTGTTTTTGTGAAACTTGCATAATGAAGTTCACACAAAAAAGAGGTGTGGGGAAAGAATGAATCAAGATATAGTATTTTTGATTCCTAGTAGACCTAATTCCGTTAAGAAGAAAACCAGGCCCAATCTCCCATCTTTAAAGAGACCTCTTATTGTATGAGGTAAACTTGCTTGGTTTGGTTTTCAGCCAGCTTTGGCCTAGGATTCAGCTTTCCGAATAGAGAAATGCCATTCTCCAGAAACGAGCAGAGAAAGAAATTGAAATAATGCTGCTTTAACCTTCCCAACAAGTCACACAAACAAAGCAGTAGGATTTTTGGTTTCCGCCCTTGCTTCCGCTCCTCAGATATTTCCCCAAGTTACCTTGTAAGGCTTGAACTCTAGTTATTAAAGCATACTGAAAGTCCTGCTTGCCTGCCTTCTCTCTTACCTTACTCTCTTTCTCCTATTGTCCTGGGAGAGTCATGTTTTGATTTAAGGAAATCCTACAGCAGGTTATTCACTTATTTGATATTCTTTACAGGATTCATATTCCTCTGGAGCTAGCCAGTATGGTGGACATGTAAGCTCTTACTTTTAATATTTTATATTATATATTTGTTTTACCATTATTTGACTCTTATCAAGTAAAGGATTATCCAGATAGCTATCTCAATTTAATATCTCAAGAAACTTTACAGTGATCTATTCTCTGTAGTAATATTGTGAATTCAAGGAAGACAAAAATACAGAGTTTATTCTGGGAAGATTACAAACAAACAGTCAAATAACAAAATACAGATGTCTTTGCCACTTGTCTCCATGAATTAGATATTCAGAAATAACTGATTTTCAATATTTTTCCAGGGGTCATCATCTTCTTATGGAGGCGGCCATTATGGTGGACAGGTAAGCATTAATAGTTCCCATTTTTGTAGTTTCGACCTATGCAAACTTGTAGTTTATTCATTGTCTACCCGGCTGTCTACCTTAGCTTTATTTATCTTAGTCTAAAATCTTCTCAGTAAATCTTCCTCTGTAGCATTATGGTGCTACTGTGATTAAATCAAACAAGTCCAGATGAAGACCATTATTTAAGACTAAGAAAAAAACAGAGTGTGAAATATACAGTTGACTCAATTGGCTCCTGAAATTTGCAGGACTAGAGCTCGTATCTTTCTGAAATAAATTAGTACTTCATGAAGCTGACCAAAATTTTTAAAAGCCTCATAAAATGCTTCTGTGGTTCTATGATTCTATTAAACGGGTGTACATAAGTTTCAGTTTCCATTTTGTTGATACTCAGGGTTCACCTTCCTCAGGAGGCAGCCAGCATGGTGGACAGGTGAGAATTCTTCCCTTGTAGTGTTTACTACTTTATCCAAGAGACTTGGTAGTTCTCTGTGTAAAAGAACATTTTAAGGAGACGGAATTTTTTTTTTTCATGTTTTATTTAATTTGTTGCTAGGTATGTAGTAGTTATAAATGTATGTGATACAAAGCCACAGGCGAGTTTTTTAGGAGATGTAATTTCTGATGCATCATGGTAAATGCAGATGAGTCTCACTCCTTTTTGAACAGTTTGGTTTAGTCCACTCAGTTTTGCACTGAAAGAAATTAGGTACCTCTCCTTCCTATGGAGCATGGTATAAAGGAGTACTATGACATGGATATAGAGATCGTTTAATTCTTTTTGTTCAGGGTTCACCTTCTTCAGGAGGCAGCCAGTATGGAGGACAGGTGAGAATCTCTTCCTTTGTAGTCCTTACCCTAACACCCAGCATCTACATCAAAACTTGGTGCTTTTCTATTGACTGAAAAAATAGTACTTTGAGTAAACTGTGTTGATCTATTAATAGATGATCAGGTATCTAAAGATATATGATCTGAAACAACACAAAAATTACAAAGTATTTCTGTTGTATCACAGTAAATGCAGTTCTGGCCTTGTTCTACCCTCTGACCTGTCCTCCTCACTCTCGACGCACTTCCCTTCTGCTGCTGTCATGGTTTCTTAGCTCCTACAGTAAGGAGTGGCTGGAAGCAGATTGCATTCCTCCTCTACTTCAACCTATGGAATACTTCCCTTCCTTCAGCAAAATGCAGTATCAGAGTTGATATCAGAGAAGCAGTGTGTCTCAGGAGGAGAACAGGGGAGAAGGTCAGGAGTTGTTAAGAGGAGGTGTTCCATGCCCTTGTGAAATGAAAGATGATGGATACGGTTCGTAGTGCTGCTTAGTGGTATAGCCTTTAATATGGAGTAAAATCCCCAACAAACTTGTGCTTGGCCTCTGTAAAGATTTATTGTCAGATTTATTGGAGAGGGAAATAGAGGAGAAAAAGATTTTCAGTCCAAATACAATCTCCCGAACCTAGGTATATAATCCTAATAGCTCATAATCAGTATTATGGAAGATTTGTATATTACTGACCATCCCTAATTTGCATAGAACACATGAAGGAATAGGTTGAGTGTTTATCTTTCTGTAATCTTTCATTATACAACAGAGAAAGAAAATAGTCTTTCTTTCAAAAACCCTTAAAGAAGCTTTTTGATAAGAGAAATAATTGGCACCTTTGCTTCAGGGTCCATCTTTCTCAGGTGGCAGCCATTATGGAGGACAGGTGAGAATTGTTTTTATTTATGGGTTGTTTTTTCCATTGTTCACCTTTCCCTCTTTTTCTGTTTTGTGAAAACCTGAGTTTTTTATAAAGGGGTGGCTTACACCAAAACAGTGCTCAGGCAGAATAGATGAATATATGCCCTTCTGCTGCGTCAGCCCGCTCAGGAAAGTAAAACGGAGGAGGCTGCCCTGAGCACACAATCCAGCGCAGCAGCACTCCTCACACCTGCCTGAAGCTGAGTTTGATTTAAACTTTATTATTCTCTTTAAACAGAAGCCATTAGAAATGCCAATAGATTTCAGTACGGTTACAAAGGAAGTGTTTGCATTGCTGTGCTACTTAAAGCCATGGAAGACAAATAAAAGTGTGTTTTTCTGTGACAGGTTATAAGTTAAAGAATGTGCAACAAATATACATGCTTTCTCATTTCTTTAGGGTGTAGCTTCTTCAGGAAGTAGCCAGTACAGTGGACAGGTAAAACTTACACTTTCATAGTATTTGCAGTTTTGGTACACAGTTCATTAGGAAAACTGACCCAGATTTTTTGCAAAAAAAAAAAAAAGGAACTTGCTAACAAAGAATAGCTTTAAGCCAAATTGAGTGAGGATTCCTAAGTATAGATCTGTCTGGTATGTCAGATCATGATATGAGCGACTGATACAGGGGCCTGTGTGACTGCATGGAAATGCTTCCTGAAACAGATCGTGGCTCTGGGAAGCCCATTTTTGTTGTTATGGTTAAACAGAAGCAATTTGAAAAACTAAGGACCACAGAGAACAAGTGAGAATGTTACGCAGTAACGTAATTAGTTACTCATTTTTTTTCAGGGCTTTTCGTCAGGAGGCAGCCAGGCTGGTGG
>VZTL01012713.1:1193-12952 GCA_013400535.1 Scopus umbretta
CCTCGGTGCGGGGGGGGGGGGGGGAGGAGGGGGAGGAGGAGGAGGAGGAGGGGGCGATGATGACGGCTACATGCCCATGACCCCCGGCGTGGCCGCAGCCTTGGGGCAGGGAAGCCGGGGCGGCGATGACTACATGCCCATGAGCCCCACCAGCGTGTCCGCCCCCAAGCAGATCCTGCAGCCCCGGGCGGGGGTGGGCGGCGGGTCCCCCGGGAACGGGAGCGGCTACAAGACCAGCTCACCCGGGGAGAGCTCCCCTGACGATAGCGGGTACATGCGGATGTGGTGCGGCTCCAAGCTGTCGGTGGAGAGCTCGGACGGGAGGCTGAGTAACGGCGACTACATCAATATGTCCCCTCCGGACCCCCAGCACGGGCCCCAGGCTCCCTCCCTCACCCCCCCCGCCCTCTTCTTGGCCCCTTCGGGGCACGGGTCCAGCGAGCCCCCCAAGCCCGGCTGCTATTCGTACAGCTCCTTGCCCCGCTCCTACAAGAGCCAGGGCCTGGCGAAGGACAGCGACCAGTACGTCTTCATGAACTCCCCGGGGAGGATGATCCCGGAGGAGGCGGTGCGCGGAGCGGGTCAGGCCCCCGCCGGCACCTTCGCCCCTTCCAGCCACACGGTGCCTTCGCCCCTGCGGCACAGCCGGACCGAGAGCTTCCTGAGCCAGCGGTGCCAGCGGGCGGCCCGGCCCAGCCGCCTCTCTCTGGAGACCTTGCGGACGATGCTGCCCAGCATGAACGAGCACCCTCTGCCGCCCGAGCCCAAGAGCCCCGGCGAATACATCAACATCGACTTCGGGGATGCTGCCGTCTATTCTCCCCCCTCGCTGCCCACCGACAGCCCGGCCTCCTCCCTGGGCTCGGGCACGGGGCAGAGGCGCTCCCCTCTCTCTGACTACATGAACATTGACTTCGGGTCACAGTCGCCCTCCCGGTCGGGCACGGTCTCGGTGGGCTCCCTGGAAGCGCTCTCGCCAGGCTCTTCCTCCAGCACCAGCCAGCCCGACGGGCGCTACCTGAAGGCGGCCGTGGGGGTGGCTTGTTCGTCCAGCCCGTCCGACGGTGGGGATTACACCGAGATGACCTTCGGCATGGCCACCACCCCACCCCAACCCATCGTTCAGAAGCCAGAAAGTGCCAGGGTCACCAGCCCCACGGCTGGGGTGAAGAGGCTCACCCTCTCTGGGGTGGAGGCTTTCATTCTCTCCAGCCCCCCCCCCGACCCGAACCGGGGAGCCAAGGTCATCCGGGCGGATCCCCAGGGGCGCAGGAGGCACAGCTCGGAAACTTTCTCCTCCACCACCACTGTGACCCCCGTGTCCCCCTCCTTCGCACACAACCCCAAACGGCACAACTCGGCCTCGGTGGAGAACGTGTCCCTCAGGAAAAGCGAAGGCCTGGAGGAGGAGCAGGGTAGCAGCCCCATGTGCCGGGAGACCTCGGCTGGCTTCCAGAACGGCCTCAACTACATCGCCGTCGACGTGCTGGACGGGACCCTGGCAAACTGTGACAAAGCCAGGTCGAAAGCCAGGCATGTCCTGAACGGGGGCATCAACGGAGTGGAGATGAGCGCCTATGCCAGCATAGACTTTCTGTCTCACAACCTGAAAGAAGCGAGTGCTGTGAAAGGTGAGTAGCTACGTCCCACAGTGCCTGCCACGCGTGTTTGTGCTTGGTGTTTGTTTCTCACCCCGGGGTTGTGTTTTGTCGGGTAGAGCACTATCCCTCCTGGCTTTCTTAAAGAGCTCTTTTCCCCCAACACGTCCTGTAATAAACAGTCTCGGAGGAACTCGCTGGCTCTTTGTATGAGAAGTCGTTTAATTTGGGGGTATTTCTTCACGTTTGAATTCTACTGTGCTATTATTACGAGCGTGTACTTCTGGGTACCCCAACAGAAGCTAATGTTTACACAGTTACTATGTTTGGGCTGTACTTCGGAGTTTTCTTATGTAAGATTTTGGAAAGTGTGTGGAAAATGTGACCAAAATAGTTTATGTTAAAGCAGCTTCTAAATACTATTTAAAACTGTAAAATGATCGAGTTAAAAAATGGGATTGTTGGACTGAGGACATCAGATTACAAAAAAATCCTTGGCTCTCTAGCTGGGAAGGTCAGTCGTACCAAAATGAGAAGGATAAATTTAATATCTTGGTTTTGAAATGTCTTATCTCTTGCAAAAGTTTAACAGTAAATCATGGCGAGCATGGAATGCGATTTTGAAAAAAAATAATAATAATTCTTTCCAGAACTCACTATATGCATGAGCTGTTGCATGTGGTATCGCACATTTCCCTTAAAGGCCCACCCTGTGGTGGTGTGTAACTACGCTCCAGCTGGCGGCTCGGTCCCAGCGTGAATGACCAGTTGGTTGGCTGGCTTTTATATGGATTGCAAATGCTGCGTGTTCAAAGACAAAAGCAAAACCGAAGAAATCTGAAACTTAACGGCGAGAGAGAATTTAGGTCCTAATCGTGTAGCTGTTCCTTTGTTGAGGTGCTAGTTATGCTGTTGGGTTTTGTTTTTAAAAAATAAAAAAAAAGAGAAAGAAACAAAGAAATTCCGCCCACCCCCCACCCCCCCCAAAGGCAACCGGCCTCCTCTCAGCGAGTGAGAATTTGTATTTGTACACGACCGGGGGCTGGCTGAGGAGGGCACAGAACAGCCAGTCTGTCAAGGATTAAAAGTTAATGACGAGACGCCGTAGGGATTCTCTTGGCTCTTGAATTTATGCAAGACGCGGTACTTTAAACCCGTGTGCGTATATAGCAGTAAATAGCTGTTTACGGGTCTGTCTAGGTGGAACGACAGACCACGCAACAGTTGTTGCGTGGAGGTGAATGGGTTATTGCTTCTGTATTCGCAGCACTGATGGAGGTCATCGATAATAAGCAAACGGCGACAGTGCGTAAGAGCCGCTTGCGGTTTTTTTCCCCTCTGCTTTCTTAGCAGCTGGCTGATTCTGAAGAAGAAAATATTTTCTCTTTTGATAGGAAGTGCAGGAAGATGGAAAAGATGAGAGATCCACCGTTTGCAGAGCAAGCTTTGAAGCTGATTAAGACGAGAGGATTGTTGAATGAAATGTCAGCGAGTTTGAAAGGATGAACGCTTAGTCTGAATGGCTGGAGGGGCTGAGGGCAGAGCCTTGTTTGTCTGCTGCTTTTAGTTTCGCTGGGCTGATTTTCAGGACCCCTCTTGGCTTGACTGGGACCGGTGGCGGGTGCTGCAGTTAACTGCTCTCCCTGTCCAGCCATTGGGACCGCTGTCCCCGGGCACCAACAAATTACCACGCCCCTTGCTTCGCAAAACTGCTTTTTCACAAAAAAAAACCCCAAAACAAACAAACGAGGAGGTTTTCCTTCAGCCACCTACGGGCCCCAACTGCAAACCAAGCCCGGCGTTGGGAAAGAGCTATTTCCACCGCATTCCCCAAACCGCTGACCCTAAGGCGGGGACAGGGGAGGGGGACAGGGGGAGAGGAGCGGGCACCAGTTATCGAGAAAACCTGGAGTGGATGGAAGCGCCATCGCCATCCCGGCAAAGAGCCGGGAACGATAGCGCCGGTAAGAGCAGATAAGCAGGGAGAACCGACTGCTGTCCTTCCCATCCAGTAAACAAAAGGATAACGCAGTAAACATAGCCGCGTTAATATGGTGCGCGGCGTACGGAGGAGCGCGTTCAGTTCTGCTGCGTGTTTGTCAAAGGGTGGCTGTAGGCTTGCCTCATTTTAATATTTAATCTGCATGCGTGCGTATTTTCCCTCTTTCCCGTAAGCTTTTAAAGGCAGACCACCTCGAGAAGCGTGCCGGGGGGGAAGCTCGTTGAGATCTAATCTCCTTGTCGGAGGCGAGGAGGACTTCTTCCATCACCCCGGTTCCCCGAGAAGCCCGCATGCCCGCTGCGTGCCCCGAGGGCTGGGGGACTCGGGGATGGCCGTGGCCAATATCGGGCCAAGGCGGTAAGGAGAGAAAAACTCACACGAGCATCATCAGTCAGCGGTGTGCAAGGTTAGGTACCAAAAGCGGGGGCTTCGGCTTGAATCGCGCTTGTGGCGGGCAAACTGGAAAAGTTGTAGCATGGGGAAGGAGAAATGGGGCGCCAAGGACTCGATCGGCGTAAGTCGAATCAGGTCGTTAACTCTGGCAAATTTCCTGGTTTCTCTTTTGGTTTTCGTTGGGATTTCACACCAAAGTTTGTTTACGGAAGGACTTCTAGCCACTCTTCAAAAAGATCACTGAGTATTGTGCCAGTGTCTTTGAATTTCAAACGTTGCGATTTGGGAGCCTACTAAGAACTTCACGTTTTACAGAGAAACACGCCTGCAATTTAAAGAAAACTGTATTTTGAGCATAAGCAGGATTATTTTAACACAGTAGTAATTCAGGTAGATCTGAGAGGATCTAATTTTGTAAAAATGAGTGGTTTGCCCAAGAGAGAGCTTACATAATCCGCATTGTTTACTTAGTTGTTTGCACTTTTTTTCCAAATTTTGTTTTTAACTCTATTAGCAGAGTGAGAAGCTCTGCTTTTTCAAAAGTTTTTCAAAACCCAGGAGAGGTTTCTAGCGGTTTTAAACCATTGGCGAATCCACATATATTGAATGTGTAGAACTGGAGAATCTCAGAATGCAGGGTCTACAAGCAAGCTCCTTAGTAATTCACTGAGAAGGTAATTACATTTCGATTTGTGTAAAATACGTGTAAAAAAACCCAGTTTGAATTCCTCCTGAAGGTCTGTAGCAGTAGATCTGTTTTCACGTGGCTAAGTGTTTTAAGGCAAAATTAACTTGTATCATTTAAAGGTGGCTGGTTTTCACGTGTAGCTTGTCTCTCTGCTGTATCAGTATCTTGCCTCTGCTGTAGGGAGTGCTGTGCTTTTGGAAATCTCTGTCCGTGTTATCCTGTTGTGGCAAGAGCAAGCGAGTGCATCCACAACTGATGTCAAAACAGAAAAATTAAAAGGTTTCTTGAAATTACCGGTTCGTTTAGTTTTACTGTGTTCTGAAAGTGCGCAAATATTGAAGAATTGGAGAAACGCTTGCCTTCATCTGATGTGTAAATAAAATAATACTGTTACTGGTTGGTTGAAACTTGTTACTTGCTGATAATTAACCTTTGTGCTTAAATTACGACTGCTTTTTTTGCTTAAAAACGTATGAACTGTGTATGTTTTTCACTATTTATGGAGACATTTACGCTTAGTTTTCTCATATAGTATAAATTATTTATTTATGACAGATTACACCCATTAATGATAAGACTTTTTATGGTGGATCATAGTTCTGTTGAAGTCAAGTGGGAGTTTTGTCTCTATTTCGGTGGGGTTAAGATTTTACCCTTTGTGTGTAATCCTGAAATTCTTAAGTAAAATTCCCGTTAAATTTAGTGGGTGTGTAATAGGTAATTTTGCTTAATTGAAAACACTGGACTTGGGTGGGTTATCTTTAATTTTGTTTTCTTTTCTGTTAACAAAATGCACTGTAACTTGTAAATGATTCTAGTAGTTGGTCTAGTTTTCTGAATTTGAACAGATAGTATGTGTAATGGTGCAAAAAACCCTGAGGGTTGTTTTCCTCCTGTGTTAGTTTCTTTTGTCTTGATTTATTTAAAGAAGTCATCATCTGTAATGCATCTACTTAAGTTCGTAATAAGGTGATTTTTGATAATAATGACACCCTCCCCCTGCCTTGTCAATTAGCTCTTACTTTTGTGAGGGTTTTATGATTGCACCAAAATAATAAAAAGCCTATCTTAAGAAATCTTTTCCTGTGTCTTTTCAATGGCATTTTAGATTATTGAAGACATAACCCATGTTTCCTTTTGCTTTGGGATTACTTTGGACGATGAATTATGTTATTAAGGTTTTGTTTTTTTTTTTTCCTCTCTAATATGCCAACTGCCATGAAATTTTGGTTCTCAGAGCAGCATGAAAATGTTTAATTGTCTCTTCAGCAAAACTTGTATTCATTTAAAAATGACTTCTGAAAAGTATTTAAAAGAACTATATGCTGTGTTAGAAACCTGTGTATCTTTTAAAGTCTGCTTTTGAATAAAGTAGTTGTAGTAGTTTCTCTTACTGATAAGTTCTGTGAGAACATCAAAATTAACAGCAGAAAGAACTGAACTGCTTTTAATACCTTACATAGTTTGATTTTTTTGTTTTAACCTTTTACACTTAGAATTAAAAATTCGAGTGGGTTTTTTGTTTGATTGTTTTGTTTGTTTTTTCAGCAACCTCTAGAAATTCACTTCTTGTCTCTCAGATTGTGTTTTACAGCTGACCAAACCAAAATGCTTAGCTCTGAACCTAGCAGTGCCACTGGTGAAACATGGAATGTAAACTGAAGTTATCTAAGATTAAATGAAGCCTTTGATATTTTAAATTATGTTGATTACACGGATGTCAGCTTTTTACAAGCAGATAGAATATTAAAACACGTAACATCTATTAGACTTCTATTTTGCTTTATACTTTAAATTATGTTTAGCTATACTGCTCATAGAAAGAATGTCATGATTACTTTGAGTCATTTAAGATAAATTGTTATAGACCAAGTTGAATGGTGGGTTTGTTCTAAAATGAACCAGTACAGTCATTGCTCAAGGCAGAGGAAATGCTTAGGTTGATGATTGCCTCTGATTACTTGATTTCTTTCAAGATAGCTATAGAGGCTAACGTTTGCTTCTAAGTAAAATGGGTAAAGGAATGTTTGAACAGAAAAAGTATTAGGACATGTTTTATATGGTGGTTGGTTTGTTTGTTGGGTTTTTTTTAATAAGGAGAGAATAACGTGGATTTCTTCACACTTGATTTACTATTATTTTTGAAGAGCATTAATTACACTGGAATGATGGAAGTGATTTAAAAGTTGAAACACAGCAAGCATCCACAGAAAAATTAAGCTACAGTTAGTGTATGTAATCACACTTTCCTCCCTATTCAGCAGTTAAATGGCAACATGGGTACATCCAGCTATTTTGTTTACTTCAGATTTTCTCTAAAGCACCATTAATATGTTTCTCTTTAAAGTAATAAACACATAAAAGAAATGGCTATATCTGGGGTCTTTTTTTTTTTCCCAATCTGTTGAGGTATGGTATGCCTTTGTACTGTTCGTCCACGTGTTTTCTCTTTGTGTCTAGGTGTGTTGTGTATTAGTCATGATATACTTCAGTAGAGTTTGTGGAAGTTGTAACACTCTGTTGGCGCAGTGTGTGTAGTAACAATTTAGAGTCAGTACAGCGACTGATTTGATAAATTGGGCCGTGTAATTATGAGGGTTTCGCAACTCTCTGTTTTTTTTGTTGTAGTTTCTTACAGTGTTTGCTTAGAAACAATCTGTGTATGCATGGAAATCGGTAGCATCCCTTGAGTTTGTAGAAGATGGTGTAGTGACCCCAGAGTTCAGCTGTGTTGTGTTTGTGTGTCCGTTGTCTGGCATGTGGTTATTTTTAAAGTTTTTGTGCGTATGTATGTAGGGGGTCAAGAGTGGCAGCCTTGAAAAGCCAAGTTCAGCTGAGCAGTCCCCTTGCTGCCGGTTGTTGAAAAGGCTGGTTTTCCTCCTGCAGCCTTTCCAAAGGAAAACTTTTTTTTAAAAAAAAACAAAACAAAACAAAAAACAAACAAAACACTTGTGTTTCACGTCTCAACTGCTTTTAGCTGTCCAGCATGTGGGCATCTCAGGTTAGTCAGTCCGCCAGGCGCTCTCAAGAACCAGCAGCAGCACACAGAGCCAGCAAGGGTGACTGCTCCCACGTCTTTTAAATGCAAGTTATAAAGTAGCACCGATTTACCCCTGCATCTCTGTTGGCTATAGGGGAAACCAGGATTACTGGTTTCGATTGTATGTGCAGTTTCCACGCTAATTTAGGCAGGATGAATCCCTTAGTTGTAGGGTTGTAAGTGTTTGTATTTAAAGCAAGCCTTTAAGGCTTGGGTTTTACAAGCCTGATCCAAAACACAGAGAAATCAATGTAAAGATTGCTTACAGCTTTACAGAGACTCACCTAAAAAATACACTTCGTGGCGTGTTAAAGTGCTACTACCTGTAGTAATACTTGAGGCTCACTCGAAGACAGCAGTAGTGTGTAATCTCCTCTGTGTTGCCAGTTAGGCAGTAAGGAGTAGCTTTTCCTGGAGCGCAGGTATGATCGCAGCCACTAGCCTGGTGAGAGCCTGCACATTTGCATGGAGTTGTGCTACTGCTTGGTAGCTGAGGTGGAAAATGGGCCACTAAGCTAGCACTGTTTGGGAAAGATGCTCGATCTGATGATGAGAAATCCCTTCAGAAATGGATTTAAAAGACCAGAAACAATACTCGGAGTTCTGTTAGTGTCCCTTTTTTTTTTTTTTTTATTTTCAAAAAACATTTTTTCAAAACAATTGTTCTCGATATTTTTTTTTATCAGTGATGATGGCCCAAAATTGTGTTTAGGTGTATCAAAAATAATAATTAAAAAAATCCAGTTCTTGGGCACAGTGAGGGGCAATACACTTTGTAAAGAGGTACATTACAAGTTAGCAGTGGGGAAATACTTTCCAAAATAAACATGTTTGATACTGGGGTGGGTTTTTGTTTGTTTTCAAATCCAGATTTGCCTGTCTTGGTTAAATAAAAGTCATTTTAGAGTGTGTTTTTAATCTCAGTAAATCAATCACAGAAATAGTTAAGAGGAAAAAAAAAACAAACAAAAAAACCCCCACGACTCAAGCCCCAGCCCTAAGCCCCCACCTCTGATGGTGACATCTACATTGCAGAAGAGTAATGCAATAGCTTGATTCCATAGATTAGGAATGATTCAGTGTTTTGTTTACATTATTTGTCAATCTCTCCAGCATCCTAGAGGAGAACGCTTCCTTCCTGGCAGATGGCAGCCCCAGGGCCATGCACCTGCCGTTACAAGCACTACGCGCTAGTAATCTACCCCAGCATCGCTGTTGACAAGAGGCTAATGATTGGAGACTGTCTGCCTGACAGCCTAAACAAAATAGGAACATATTTGTCCTTCAGCGAGGGTCTGAGAGATCTTAAGAAGGACAGTCAGGACGGTATACTGAAGAATGATAATGGAATTTAATTTAGACCTCTTTGGTAGGGTTTGCAGCGCGAGCCACTTTTAAGGCTAATGACGCTGCAGAAAGCACGCGATGTCTCGAAGACGGGATTTTCTGCTTCTCCGGCGGGGCGATAACCGCCTGTATATAAATAGCTCGGTGGCGAGGGGAGGAAGGCTTGTGTGATTTAGCCGGCCCTGCCACAGTCTTCCGCAGCGGAGCCTGCCCTCGCTGGAAGCGGGGTGTCGGACGTACCCGGGCAGGGCTCTGCCTCGTGCTGGCGAACGGGGCCAAAGCGGTGTTCGAAAGTCGGAATGTCTCTTTTAATTGTTTACGAGTGGTGTGTTTGGTGCTGGCGTAATGCATTCCCGTTTCAATCCTTTGATTTGTCACGTTGTGTGTTTTTATTGTGTCATTAGGCCAGCATCTCTTATTTTATCTCCTGTTTATCTCTCTTGCGCGTTTATGTGTGTTTGCTTTTCTTCCCTGAAATGAGCGCGGGCGATGTTTTTAGGGGACGCTGCCCAAGGCGAGGGTATCTTTGAAGTAGGCCAGGATGTTCTTTGCTAAATTTAAAAACTACCCAAATATTACCCAGAGTTTTTAGAGTATTAAGCAGGATTACATGACGCACGGATTAGACATTGTTGAGCAGCTTGTTTTTGTTTGAAGGGGTCAGAAATGGAGGCACTGGGGCTTTAGTGTGATGCCAAAATAGCAAACTTGCTGATACCAGGAACAACAGAAGTTTCTTAGAAATGGTAGAGCACAGTGGCAAATTTTCCAAGCTTTTCCAAGCGATGCTTTAGTTAAATTTGTTTGATACGTGCCGTTATGATGAGTGTAAGCTATGAAACCCATTGTTCCATTGGGTCTCAATTTCCAAATCTGTTTCACAGATACTTTAAAGAAGACTAAGAACAACACTGTAAGTGCAACTTGAGGCAGAGGACTTTGCTTCTCTTCGGTCAAAGACGAATCAATAAATCTTTCCAGTAACGGTGGGAAAATCATGTCCATGAAATAAGATCTAAGCAGTTTTAGATTTGCCTCTTGCGTTGTGTCCTCCCAGGCAGTGTATTATTTAAAAACAGTGTTTAAGGCCATCCTAATGTCCAGTTTAACCCCTTGTTAAATTGGGTAGCATTGTCAAACTAATGTATGGAATGAGAATTCAGAATACTTTTTTTTTTTTTTTCTTTGGATCTCGGCTTTTGCTCATAAGTCACGGGATTGATTGAACAAGACATCTGACAACAGTCTTTTGGGGGAGAGTTAGGCTTAACTCTTACGTAGGAGGCAGTAGTGTTAACAGTTGCTCAAGAACAAGAAAACAGTAATGATGCTGGCTTAGTCAGCCTTCATTGATGCAGATAACTGAGGCTATAGAAAGTTGTTTGCAACGACTGGTAATGCTACATGTTAGCGTTATTTAAAAGAAATAAGAATAGACTTGACAAATGGATGCAAACCTTGTCAGTTTTCTAGTTAATGCAAAACCCCTTTACATCACCAAGTTGACGGCTTCAACTACCGTGGTCTCTCCAGTGCTTCAATTATTGCGAAGTTAACCATGTGAATTTCTTCTGTACTCTTTTTGCTGGTTTCTCTGATACTGTTTTTTTCCAAAAACTCCAGTGAGTGGTTTTAGCCTACTTTAAAAGGCAGACCAAACGTCAGGTGACGTGTGTAACCAAAATTTTCACTGGTACCCAGAAAGACTTCTTGCGAGGGGATTACGAGATTCGGATCTGGAAGGTGGAGGTAAAGTTCTTCTGTGAGGCCATTGCACTCGGTTGTGTTGTAACATCATTTGTTTTTACAACATAAACATTTAGAAAAGTTTATAGGAGGGCGTACTTGCATCTTTTATGGAAGGTTTCAGTCCTGAGCAATTATTTTTGCCAAAATTAATGAAATAAAACTATAATAATACTGCCTCTCTAACGTAACAAAAAGTTACATTTTTATTGTAACAATCTTGTACAGAAAACTGTTGCTAAAGATTTGTGATGGTGATTAATATTAAAGTTGTTTGTGAACTATGTAAAGTCACATTATAATAAAATTATTTACAACTAATTTACAACTAATTTTACAACTAATTACTTTTGATCTAACTTTGAACATTGACGTTTGGATTTGGAATCAACCTTGTGTAACTTAATGCAAGGTTACAGAATTCCCTCAACGGTGAAGTTACAGAATTCCTGCTCAGAACTTTAACAAAGAAATGACTATGTGGAGGAGCATTAGGAATAAACATATATATATATATATATGATCCTGAGGCACAGAATACTTGAGATAATTTGCCATAAACTTAAAATGGTTAGTACTTACGACTTTATAATGCCAATAGTCTAGCAGTTACTCTCACAAATATCATTGAGAGATTCTAACATGCACCAATGAGTGCTAGGTTAATATTGCTTTCTTTTGGATATCTACAGAAAGGTAATTTATTACACTGTTCTGTTTTAATCTTTAAATGTCAAATGAACGTCCTGTCAAAATAAGCTTTTAACTTTAGCCATAACTGGTGTATTTTTAAATAAATAGTAGATTGCATGGGTTCTAAATAAATAAATTGGTAGTACTCAGTTGTTGAATGTTAGCCAATAGGATGATTTCCAGATACAAATGCATCAATGTATTTCAGCACTGTAAGTGATTTCTAGTCTGGGTCCTCTCTCTCTCTCTCTC
>VZTL01012714.1:0-20115 GCA_013400535.1 Scopus umbretta
TTTTTTTTTTTTTTGTCAGGAAAGCTCCAGCGTTGTTTTTGAAGAATAGCTGGTTTTCATGGTGCCCTGTCATTTTAGGGGTCTGACATCCTTTACGTTACACATAGGGATTCGGAGAGCTTTTGAACTCGGCAATTTAAGCTCACTTTGGGCTTACTGTTGCAAGCTTTTAGTCTAGAAATATCTTAAATTTTCTCGAACGCTCAGCAGTTTCTCTTGAGCACTGGCTTACGGTTGCTTTCATTGCACAGCGTACCAAACAACTTTGTTTTTGAAAGTTTGACTGGCGACAGGACTATGCTTTGCCAAGTTTTGGTGCTTAACAGTGTTATAAAACAGCAGAGATACCGACATTGAAGGGAGAATAGAAGCAATTTCTATGAATGCAAGGAGGTGTAAGCAGGGGGTCTGGACTTCAGTGATCAAGGAGCAACACTTTCTCTCAATTATGTCTCTCTGTGGCAGGGCCTTTGCTTTTGAAGTGTAATCACAGTAATCTACTCCTGTGGTTTCCTATTGAAAGGATTTCCCATGTATCGGTCCAGAGAAGAATCTCCAGCCTTTTGCAGTCGGCGTTTGGTATTTCCTTATTTATCCTGAAGTGTTCTTGCAAGCAAACAGGCGTCGCTTCCTCTTGGCTTACCCATCTCGTGTAACACGGGCGTACAAAGGAGCTGTGCAGCACCTCTGCTCCCCCCAAAGTCTTCGTGCAAGCTCTCGGATCGATCTGCACTTCGCTGCGTTGCAGCTTTGACTGCTCTTTTCTTGAGGCGCTTGTAGTTAAATTACCTAAAAGGATTGAGATAGAAGACTCAAGTAGACTTCCTGATGGTAGGCTCTTTCAGCCAGAGCAACGCTTGCTAAGGCGAGAGCAGTTAAAGCCCTGTCAGTGACGATGTGTGTATTTAATGGCAGATTTTGAAGGAAGAAACAATGCGTTGCAAAACTCGAGATGTACACGGCAGCTCCAGGGAGCGCGAATTAGCCTGTTGGTTTGCAGCAAGTCAGGAGTGTGTGTATGAAATAGTTCCTTCATGAGAGATTAATTGGCGTTTACGTTTCTTCTGTTTATAGACTTTTATCTATATGGCTGTAATTTGGAGGGATGCTCTTCATGTTTGTTTTTAGCATCCTCTGTGCGCTAGGGCCTTGTGGAAGAGTGGCAGTTCAAAGCAGCGCAGTTTGGAAGCACGTCTCCTACTCCCACGCTGAGCAATCAAGGTGACCACTTGGTCACATCCTGGAAATATGTTTGGGTTTTCTGGTTTGGGTTTTTTCTTTTTTCTCCTTTTTTTTTTTTTTTTCCCTTCTTTTTTTTTAATGGCTGCATAAACAGTTCCAAATGTTTCTTGAAGTTTTTTAACAGTCGTCATGCTTCCTGTAGGAGTCATGGAAAAGTGGATCTTCACCTTGTTTGTATCCTTCCTGAAGATACGGTTAGCTTTGTGGGTGACCACAGACAAGAAAATCTGTGCAGAGGAGGCAGCATGTGGTGTGTGTGTATTTAAAAAAAAAAAAAGAAATCCCTAAACAGGACTGTATTTGAGAAGCTGCCCTTGCTAGTGGGCTGCGAAGGTGAAGTAACAACCAGGAGGAACCAAGTAACAAACGGAAAAGATGCTGAAATGTCTAGTGAGTAACGCCAAAGTTGCATTTGATTAGGTAGAAGAAGGAAGGAGGTGTGTGTTTTTGCGCACTGGTGAAAGAGAGGTTTGACTTGTCAAAAGCTAGGGGCTGGGAAGTGCTCCTGGTGGCACCGTTTTTACATACCAAAGAAGATAATGTGGGGAGGGAAAAGATGTCAGTTATCTAAGGTGATACCCACAAGGCAAGACTCAGGAAGCATTAGGGACAATTGGTTGAAAGATGTAAACACAATTTGCATCCGTTAGGGTGTATGGAATCTCCACATGGGTGCTGCCATTCAGGAGGTAAGTCACTGTAGCTCTGAGGATTCAGACTACAGCCATCAAAGACCTCTTTTTTTTTTTTTTTTTCTTTTTTCCCCCCCCTTGACCCCCTGAATGGAAGCTCCTTTTCAGCACATGGTACAAAACCCTGCGTGGGCGCATGGCGTGGTCTGCGGGATACGGCCATACGGGAGTGCAGGGATCTAGGACTTCTCCAGGCTTCCTCCTCTGAGGTCCTGCGACCTCTGTCCATGTTACTCCTCAGCATTAGCATCTGTGATAACTTGAACATAAAACATGAAACGTAGCTTTTGCAGGACTGTTTTAGTATCGGTATGGATAAAAGTGGAAACGTCCAGCACAACTGAGCGTGGATCTGCCTCGATAGAGGGAACCATGCTGGTGCCATGCATGTGGTCGGTTGTGAACAGCTTCCGCGGGACGGCAAACACCGTGTTTGCAGCGGTGTCCAGGGCTGAACTGGAGTGGAGGAGGGGACTTGGACCTGGTTCTTAACTGATTTGTGCCATATTGGTGCAAATTTGTCTAAGGGAGCCCGATTTCAGTTGAGTGGGTAGCCCCCCCTTACCAAAACTGGGGTGCTTTTCCTGCCATCTCCATTAAATTCCCTCCCGTGGCCCAGCTCCTGTTGCCCCACCATTAACTCCCCGTTGCGCCCCTGCTTACTTCTGTTTGGCATGGGCTCGGTGCTGTGTGGCTTGCCTGGCAGGCAAGACGTAGCAGACAGCTGGTCAAACAAATGTTTTCAGGGTCTGTGTGTTGGGACTTCAAGCTGTGCTGGCTGTTGGGGTAGGATTTTTCTGAAGTGTAGCATACTGCACAAACTTTTTTTCCTAGGAGGGTGGATTCTGCAAACATAACTGAAATACTGTTCTGGTCTCCGGGATTCTTCTAGGTTTCCAGCAGGAGCTGGCTTTGTGCGATATTTGCTTGTGCAGGCCTGTAGTGCCGCTCCTCAAGCACCTGATCTCAGCAAGAGAGGGTGGATCTGTACAAATACCACCCCAGGGCTAGTTGCAGGAAGGAATGGTGTAATAGAGAGTCCATTGTCATGGTGATCTGCTGGAAAACATCTAATTGGTATTAGTTAGGTCATCAGGAGATCAGTGAACAATTCTTATTCAGTCCAAGTGATGGAGGTTAAAGACGGCGCCTGGGATTCATTCAGAGGTCAGTACGCCAAAAGAGTCCTTGCTTTAGTGTGGGAATAGTGCTGCCTAGGTAGAAAGACTGTGTTTTGAGGTCTATAGTATTTTCAGGAAATTTGATTGACGGTTCTTACGTCTTGGCTCCAGGCAGGGGTGGTACAGATTAGGGAGTCTAGGAAAGTTGCATTTATTCACTCGTCTCATCATGTCTGCTCTAAAACTCAGGGACCTGACTTTCAAGGCTGACAATTCTTTTTTTTTTTCATGCATCCAAAAAAATTCTATTTAGAAACCTGTAGTCTACAAAAGGCAGTAGACACAAAACACATGTTAAAAAAGAAAAAAGCAAAAATGCAACTGCAGTCTTGAGTGCTGTGAATGTCTGTAGCATTGCCCAGTATTACTACATCAATATGGATTAATTGAAATGCGTAAGTGTAAATGAACAGCCTGTAGTGTTTTGGGAGACCTTGTTATATGTGAAGGAAGCAGTGTTTCTTGTGAATATTTAAATTTTCAGCCTAAATTTACCTTGTTGTGGAATATCTGGACATTAAACTACTACCTACTACGGGGAAAAGCCACTTACACTGATAATTCATCTTCCTTAATGATCCTTCCCCCTTCCTTTCCTGTCCTCTGGCCACAGGAGATCTGTCAGCATAAAATGACTTCTTCTCATTGGGTTTGTTCTTTGTGAAACGTCTGTAGGTTTGAAAGGACGGCAGGAGTCCTGCTGTAATTCAGAATGTAACTGTGAGGTTTAGCACCTGAGAAGAGACAGACGAGCTTCTGCTGTTCTGCGCCAACCTGTTGAAGTTTTCTTCTGGGGTTTTTGGGAAGTTCTGTGAATGATTCCTACATGTAGCTGGATGCACATCGTGTGTCGCAACTTGCTTTGCAGCCTTCAAGCCCAATGGATCAGATGGGGAAGATGAGGCCTCAGCCGTATGGAGGAAACAACCCGTACACACAACAACAGGGACCTCAAGCGGGGCCACAGCAAGGACATGGCTATCCAGGACAGCCGTATGGGCCACAGACTCCCCAGAGATATCCCATGGGAATGCAAAGCAGGACACAAAGTACAATGGGCAGCATCTCATATGCACAGCAGGTAGAGCACCCAAGCTTCTGTAGTCTCTGTTTACAGCAGGGGCAGGCAGAAGAGCAACAAAGTACTGTGTCTTCTGAAGGGGCCACCTTCAGCCGAGTTGGCATCAGTTGCTTAGGTAAAATGGCATTTCTTTAGGCTACGTGTTGCACCACACCTGGATCCAGGTGTGACTGACGTACGAGGACCTGTGGAGTCCTTGCTTCCAAGAGAGGCAGCGGCAGAGCGGTGAATCAAACAAGGGAAAAATAGTGAGCGGAGTAAGGTAGTCTTTCCGCTGTGTTCTGTTAAAGGCACAGCTGTTCTTTACAGAAGAGATGACTTCAGGTCAGTTTTGGCTTGCTACATGACCCAGGTGGCTCCTGCTGGACTATTTGCAGGATTCTACAGAAGGCTGCCTTTTTTTTTTTGAGTGAGCAGTCTTTTGATATTACTATCATTGAAGGGTGATCAGATTGGGATCCCTAAAGACTTAATTATGGTGCCTATTAAAATTTTGTTACCGCCAACAATAATGTCATACCCAAGTGACTTTTGCTGTTGTCTGGGAAATGTTTAGGTAGTGGAATTTCCAGTACGTTCCCAGTTAACTGCTCTGTACAGGTCTCTGATTTTTTTTGTCTTGAGCACGATCTTAACTTTGTGTGTGTGTGTGTAAAATACCTTCATAACTGGTATAACTCTACCCTCTTCTTCTGTAGATTCCTCCTTATGGACAGCAGGGCCCCAGTGCATATGGGCAGCAAAGCCAGACTCCGTATTACAACCAGCAAAGCCCTCATCCCCAGCAGCAGCAGCCTCCGTATTCTCAGCAGCCTCCATCCCAGACCCCTCACTCTCAGCCTTCTTATCAGCAGCAGCAGCAGCCTCAGTCTCAACCTCCTCAACTTCAGACATCGCAGCCTGCGTATTCTCAGCAGCAGTCCCAGCCTCCCCATCAGCAATCCCCAACTCCGTATCCTCAACAGCAGTCCACAGCCCAGCAACATCAACAGAGTCAGCCTCCCTACTCACAGCAGCAGTCACAGTCGCCCTACCAGCAGCAGCAACAAACTCAGCAGACAGCTTCCTCGGCTCTTTCTCAGCAGTCATCTTCATACCCTCAGTCACAGCCGCAGCAGCAGCAGTCTGCATACTCCCAGCAACGCTTCCCCCCTCCTCAGGTAGGCTGTCTCCTGCTTTGTTTCCTTCTCTAAGTGATTTTTAAAGAAACTTGGGTAAATCCTTTTCTTTGTGCATTAAAGTCGGTTGAACCTACACGTCAGCAAGCTGGCTGGAATGATTATGGTAATAGATGTGCTGCCTTCTCTGTTGTGTCGAGATCTGTATCTCTTACAGAGAGATGTTGTGGTGGTAACAGGCTAAGCCGCGCTAATACTGCAGTTTTGAAGACTACTGTCGAGTAAATGCTGCTGTTTGGCAATACCAGTCTAAAGAATTTCGTACTGGAATGGTTTTCACGCTGAGGTCTGCGGAAGTTCTCCAGGTGGTCTGCAGGGCTACTTGGTTTAGCACAAAAGCAGAGCACAGTTTGCACAGTGACACATGGAGGATGAAGGGATAGTTTGCTCTTAAATGTAAAACTTGGCTTTAGGGAGGAGAAATAAAGCAGCAAGTGCATGGGATTGAAGATAAAATGATGAAGCGGATTCCTCCCCCCCCGCCCTGTTATGAACTGTATTTCTTTTCAGCAAGGCTTAATAGAATTTTAGTAGGTGTGTGAAAAGCTAGCTGGGACCTTTCAGCAAACGTTGCAATGGACCAAAGGTAGCTTTTGAAAAGTTGAAGATTTTAATTGACTTGCCTTGTTTGCGTAAAGAAGTACTTAGAGCTATCGTAAGGTGTTAGAAGATCAAGAAGCGAAGTGGGCAGTCTCCCAGGACAGTCTCTGTTCTTCAGGATCTGTAATAAGGGAAAGCCGGAGAATTACTGTTTTGTAATGTTTTCGACTTCTACTCCCAACGCTCTCTGTAGCAGTCCGGCAGTGTTTGTCCTCCTGCGGAGCAGTAGGCGTGCTGGCTTGAACTCTTTGCTGTCTTATTTCCTGTTTTGGGCAAATGTCACTGAGGGTACATAATTCTTCCACAATGTGAGAATATACCAGAGTGATTCCAGCAGAGCCTTTTATTTTATTCCCATTTGTATTTTTTTTTGTTGTTTCTTGACGTTTTAGGAGTTATCTCAAGACTCATTTGGGTCCCAGGCATCATCTGCTCCCTCAATGGCTTCCAGTAAAGGGCAAGAAGATATGAACTTGAATCTTCAGTCCAGACCTTCTAGCCTGCCGGTGAGTGGTGAGCTGATCTAGAAGTGAATGGGGCGAGGGCAATCAGAAGCACAGCAGGATAAATTAGCACTGGTAGTATTCCACATGGAAATGGGAATGATGGAGGCTGCCTGTGCTTTTTACTAAGTCATTAGCTTCTGGCTTCCCACTGGAGATTAAATGTAATTTACAAAAGTAATGGATTTGAGAGTAAAGTTTAACCCTAAATACTCTGGTCTGCATGTTCTAGCTAAAAGATTTTGTTTGAGCTTTCTGTTTGCAGTCTCTGAAGTACCTCACTCCTCTTAGAGCAGACCCCGACCTGCAGGGGAAAGTGTCTCATTTTTGTTTTATTTTCTTGTTCCTTCAGCCCACTGTTGGTTAGCAGACTGGCTGCGCGGTTCCGTTTCTGTGTCATTGGATCCTTGTACTGCTGATTTAAGCTGCTTTGGTCCAATCTGACTGAACAGTTGGTGAAAAAGACGAGTTTATTAGTACCTGGAGTGAGGAGGATCAGTCACAGATAGCTCCTTCCTTGACAGATGGAGAATTATATTTTCTTTTGCATTCTAAATCTGCTTGCTGTATGTACAGTGAACAGTTGGGTATGAGATTAGTGCCCAGTGTTCCAGCAGTTTTTGGAACAGAATGGTTTAACTTTGGGTTAAAAATTCATCAAGAAAATGGAGAAGGGTTAAAAGTTTAGTTTGCACAAGTTGGTGTGCGCCTCTGACTTGGAGGAAAAGTTTTGAGCTGCTGAGTTCTGATTTTGCTGGTTACTTTCACTGTAACCAGTAGGAAGTGAGCGAGCTTTTATTTTTTTATTTAGCCACTGGCTAAGTCAGTTTTCTAAGCTGCAGTTGTATTGGTCAGAGGAGAGTGAGCTGTGTATGTAGCAAAATTATTTTTGCTCTCAGCAATGAGAATGGCTTTGTTGTGAGCCCCTTGAAATAATTCCTTTGGATTGTGGGTACAAATTGTCACCCAAAATACAAAATTATTCTAGTTCTGACCACCTAATGGGAGTAGTTGTGGGCTGTTTCTTTTTTCTTTCCTTTCTTCCCCCCCCTCCCCCCCTTTCCCCCCCTCCTTTTGGACCCTGATTACAAAGATTTAATTTGTTCTGAGGCCTGGGGAAAAATCCTTTTAAATAGCATGTTTCTTTCCACTCTGCCTCTCCACAAGTTCTTCCATGTGACCCATCTTCTGGCGAAGAATGTAGGAAAAGTGAAGCCACTGAAGTAATTGAAGAAATTGCTCTAGCTCCGAACGGTGGGAAGTCCTGTTCAGTAGCATTGTTGATAGAGCCTTCATGAATCGTACCAATCAGCGCCCTCTGACTCAGATTATAGGAATTAGTTGCTCTGCATAGCAGAAGTGGCTCCTTCTCAGCACCAAGTGGGAGTTTGTTTTATACCTTGTGGTTAAATGTATTTGGCCCCTTTCAAGTTTTCCCTTTTCCCAAGCAGTTTAAGAAAAGATAATCCAGCTCTGCTGTAAGAGTGAAGGAACCTAGAAATGAGGGAATTTGACCCTGTTTAAAAATTTTAAATATCCACCGATTTCTGATCAGGTACTTTAGAGGTTTGCTGAGGAGAAATCCAGGGTGCAAAAAATGGGTCCAGCTTTTAGAATTGGCTAGCTATAAAGCTTGCTTCTGTTTTAAACAGACTTTATAGTCATCTTGTTTTCCTGACTTGATCAGCAAATAATTTGCATTTAAGAAATAAAGCAGTCTTTAGCTTACTCCATCCTGGTGTGGTTTTGGGGGCCTTCTCTTCCCCCTTATTCTTGTAGGTGTTTCATAGTTCCTTGTTTTCTTGTTAGGATCTTGTAGGACAAGACCAGCACCCCTGTCTGTAAATTGAGAAATACATCAGACAGTGATGCTGTGGAATGGTTAAAAGAGAGGAACTCTGAGGTGTATGGAAGCCAACTCTTTGTCTCAGCGATCGATCTCTTGCACACAGTTTGGCCTGGGGATGCTTAGAAGCGAGAGCGCTACGTCGAAGGGTGCTATCAATTTCTTTTTATCTTCTTTATATTGCTCAGTCTGTCTGTTTTAGAAAGTTTTATCCTACTCGGGAGGATTCCTGGATCCCTATTTTGCCATTATGTATGACTTACAGAAGCGTAGTTAGTTTGTGGGCTTTTAATTTTTGTGGAGTTCTGAGCCCTTTTCCAATCCTCAGTGGGCACTGTGGAATAGCTCACTGGGTGTCTTGGAATCGGGGCAAATTGTGCCATGCATCATCTTTAATTAAACATAGATCAGCTCCAGCAGGAAAATGAGGTTTTTAGGTTCTTATGGAGTGTTAAATTTATGTACCTGGTGCCTTTACGAGTCTTTGGCCTTTACACGTTAATACTGTACATCAGCATTAATGTTGGAATTCTAAGCAATAAGGGGGGGGGATATTTCTGCAGCTGATCCTATCGCCATTTCAGGAGGTGGTGATCTCGTGGATGGTGATGTTGTCAGGTTGTTCAACTCCTGTGAGCTCTTGCTGGCTTTGTTAGGATCTGCCTGAGAAATGTCATGTTGATCATTCTGGGTGAGGGTCTTCAAGATACCTTCCCGATAATGATTTTTGTGTCGCTAGCTAAATTCTTTTTCCTGACGATGTTCCCGGATTCAGACTTCTGACAGCAGAGGAGTCAAATTACTGATTTCTCTAATGCTTTGTCTGCACATCTGTAAGTAGCAAAATGTCTGGTCTTCCATTTCTGCTTGTGTTATAAGCTATTCTAGCTTAAGTATTTCCTGGTTTGTTGTTCCCTTTCTGAAGACTATACTTGCTGTATTTTGGGAGAGAATGCTGCTGCTAACTTGAACTCGCTGATGTCGTGCATCCGTGCGAGTGTCCTGGCTGGTACTCTCTTTCCTGTAGCAGGCTAGGTGAAGAATTTCTCTGAAGAATTTGCTGCTTCCCTAGGGAGGCTCTGTCAGGATTGCAGCTAAACTAAACTCAGATTGCTATTGTGCATGGGAGAAGTGAAGTGTAGTCTTTTGTGTCTGGGTGTAATAAAGGAATAGTAATCCTTAGTATAAATCTGTTTCTCCCAGGAGATTCCCTAGTCTCTTCTCCTTAGCAAAGAATTCTTCCTGGCAAGTCGTATCCAGTTTATTCGGGGTCTTTATCTTTTGAGGCTTGGATTCTGAGTCTGTAGGAGTCAAATATTTCCAGCTATTAATTACCTTCTGCTTAGACATGGAAGGTGCTGGTAGCAAGTACAGGGAAAGCAGATGGGGTGCTAGGCCATCCATTTGGGTTTGGATTGCAAATCAGTTCTGCTGCAAAGTTCTCTGGACTTCAGGTCTGTTGGGAGGAATTCTGTCTCTATGAAACACGCAACAGATTGTTACCTTGCCCCGGTCTCTGTCTTACGGGGGCTGCCTTGAAGGAGTTGAGTGCAAGTTTGTGATGTCTTTGAGATGGATGAGGAGCAGAGCATTGAGACAGTGTTTGCCAGCACCAGGCTGTTTATACCTTCCCAACCACAGAAGTTGGTATCTGTGGTGTTGGGACTTCCAGGTTGGCTCCAAAAGCTATTTATAAAGCAAAAATGATTTGATACCAGTATATGCTTGTATTTGCTTTTCACTAGACCTTCTGGGATTTCTTCAGTGAAGCTTTCTTGTCTGTGGAAATCAAAACTTTTGTGAGAGGTATTGTTTCCAGCAGTGCTTTCATAGGAAAGGTTCTGTGTGGGGTGGGACTTCTGGCCAAAGCAGGAGGACAGATACTGGCAAGGTTTTGGAGGTACCGAAATAGCAAGGTTGCATTTGAGCTTTTGTTGCAGCGAATACATGATGAAGCAAACTGGGGCAGCTTGGGCACAAGTTTCAGAATTCCCACCCCAGAATGTCCTTAGTTTGTTTTTGTCAGTGTAGTGTGTAGCCTGAGGGAGAAACCCCATCCCTGTTCTGGGCAACTTTCATCTTGATGTGGAGTGGGAATCGTTTTAATCTCAGTATTTTTCACTATTGGAAACCTGTTTTGCTTATTCAGCTGCGTTTCACTTTGGTTCATCTCTGACTTTAGATCTGAAAAGTGTCTTGTCGACGGCAGAAAGGAATATAACGACCTGAAAACAAATTCTTGATCCGTGTTTAACTCTTGAACGTGCGTTCTGGTCTTGGGTCTTTGCAGTATGGATTTAGCGAAATGAGGTTTTGTGGGGAGGGGAGAGGAATGAGGCTGCGGAGTTTTGGCTTGTGCAGACGCAGCTCTTCTGTGACTATCCCCAGCAGTTGTGGGGCATTTTTTGTTTGATTACCTCTCCCTTAAGTCGAGTAGCTTCTGAATTTGGACACTGGAGGTTGTCAGCGAAGCACTGTTTGGGTTTTCCATTCTTACAGAGTGGTCATTTCAGCTTGTTATCTGTAGGTCCTTGGAGTGGAATAAAGTTGAGCTCTGTCAGCTGCGTCCCCTGACCTGGAAATAATCAATGCAACAGGCTGAAATGCAGCACAAAACTGTCTCAAAGCTGCCGGGGATAGGGAGGGTGGTGCAGCCCAGGAAATGAATGTTTTCTTAAAAATTCTTCGAGCTCAAAATTAATTATTTTGACAATTTCTTTTGGGAGAGGGGTAAAGCACCTTTCATGGTTGAATTTGCTGGTCACTTCAGACTCCTGGGTTTTTTTCTTTTTCCATATGGGACTTCCTGCTTCTGTTTGGTTTGTATTTGGCCTTTTGAGCTTGTCTTATTGCTTGCCTTAAGAGAGGGATTAGCGATGTATGCATTTCAAAGCAGGGTAGTTGCATGCTGTGGTGCCTGGGCATCACAGTGGATATGCAGATAAACACACCAGCACCCGGAGGCTTGCCCCGAGGAGCACAATACCTGAAACTGGTATTAGAGAGATTGGTGCATTCCAGTTTATGTTGATAGGAAGGTTTCTATCCCAAGTTATGGTGATACAGGGAGTTGAAAATGTTTTTTCCTGAACAAAGCTCCTCTGCCTAAGCTTTTCTTGGTGTGCGATTGTGGCCATCGTTTTTGTGCGGTTTCTTGAGAAGGCTCTGCCTTTTTTTTTTTGGTCATTTTTAAAAAATTTGCTCATAACCTCTACAGCTGCGGAGAGTGTGGAGCACCGCTCGGAAAGCTAACCTAATCTTCCAGCCACTCCGGTGACATGTTTCACGCCTGCGACCTGCATCCAGGGGCTGCTCAGCTATTTGTCCATGTGGCAATTTTCTCTCCTCCCACCCCTTCCTCCGGGTTTGAACTGAGCTAATCCCACCCGGTGCTCGGGAGGAAACTCCCCACCCCACGCTGCATCGCCCAGGCCCGCTCCGGCCTGCACGGAGCCCTCCGCCTCCAATTAGCCTTCCCTGTCGAGACGATGCCGCGCGCGGAGCCGCTGATGCAGCTTCGCGGGAGCCTGCGCTGGCAGCGGGTTGCGCTATGCTCGATGCCGGGCTCGTTTCCTGTTTCTATTCTGGTCGTGAGCAGCTCGGCTCTGCTTCCTGCCTGCACGCCTCGCACAGATTCCCCTAACCCCCAGCCTTTCGTTTTCTTAGGAGCGATTTCGGTTACGGACCCAACCGAAAGAGGAGACGGCGACCTCTGCGTGGAGGTGGGCGGCAGGGACGGCTGGCAGCTCGCTCGGGAGAGGACGGGCTCTTGTTCTCTTTGGCCGGGCCAGAGTGACTAGGCGGGTCAGTGTTTAATCAGGAAATTGCTGTCGGATGACCAGTTCTGGTCTTGGATCCTGAACAATAGCCTATGCTCTGTCACACGCATCCCCTGCGCTGCTGCAGCCTGAAAACACAGAGCTGCTCCTTGCACCGTAATTGCTGGAGAGCACGCCTCGCGAGGCGACCCTCTGCTTTTAAACATGCTTTCGAGAAGCTCGTTGTTGTAGGGTAGGGAAATCGGTTTTTCACTTCCTTTTTGCTGCTGACTTGGTGTCATTGGAGACCCTTTAAAATGCGCAGAAGCCTCTTGTCAGTTTGATGTCGGACATACTAGCCTCATTCTCTTTCCTTTCCATCAAAACTTAACCCTGCCAGAGGTCCCATGCCGTGCAGGGAAGGGAGGGTCCATGTTGGCGTGACCTTGCATCTGCTGCGTGGAGCGGTTGCAGGGATAAATGAAGGTGTTTAACTTTCGCTGACAGTGCTGCACATGTTTTAAATGCTGCCACACCTGAGCTTTCAGTTTCCAGGAATCATTTTCCTGTTAATGTCCTTTTGCCATGCTGGATTGACTTGTCTTGGAGACGTGCACGACCATAAATGCTGTGGAGAAAACTGTTTCCACATGGTGCTCAAATGTGGGGCATGGCAGGGGCCCAAGGCTCGGTCTGCTCCGCTCCCTTCCTGCGGCGGCCGCGCTGCTTGGATGGGCTTGTGCCTGCACCCTTGTGGGTACGAGGTTCGTGCTGTGATTTCAAACAAGTCCTGAGAACTGCAGGAGGAGTTGTGTAATGGGCTTTTATTATAATTTTGAATTAGGGCTTACCCAGGAAAATAGAAACCTTTATTTAAAAAAAAAAAAAAAGTTGAATTTCCTGAAATGAGGAGAAGTGACATCTCTAGGAATTAACTGTTCTGGCACCCTGACCCGAGGGTAGTGCTGGGCGTGCATCAGCATCTGGCCTGGGCCACGTTTCCATGGTTAAGTTACCTCTTCCCGTGCACGCTCGCTGCTCTGAGCCAGGGTGAGAGGAGAATTGCCTTGATTCTTTCCGAATGTGTCCAGCGGTACCTGGGTGCGGTAATGCAGACGGGTTCTTGACTGGAAGTGGTTCCTCTAGAGATGCCCCAGCTGGCGGTGTCAGGGGGCTCAGCCGCAGCCCCTTGTGTCGCTCCATCTCTGCCTCCCCACAGCTACGATGGACTTTGGGAAGGAGCTGCCAGCTTTCAGCTGTCTCTTCAGCAGCTTTTTCCAGAGAGAGGACTGCCAGATTCATCAGGCTTGCACATACCTGATACCTTGGAAATCTTGTTCTCTCCTAAAACCTTCCTTCCTTCCGCTTTTTTAGAAATTGATTCTGTCACTCTTAATTGTTTCAAACAGGCTGATAATAATACTAAAAGCTGAGTTGTCTTGAAGTCCAAAGTATTGGCCTGAACAGGGGCCTTCTTAATTTTTAAATTATTTCAGCCTCCTGCCTTTGCTGCATTTCTTCGCCACCCTAACTCGTGTGGTTGGCATGGTGGCATAATCACATGCTGAGATGACTAAATGCTTTTGAGTCTAAATTGAACACATCGGAGACTAGAACGCGCCTTCCAGAGGAAGCGCTGCTGGGGAATTGGAATATCCTTACTGCTGGCAATAAGAGGGTAGCTTCCTGCCTCTTAGGTGATTTAGTGTTTTATATGACCTGGGGTTTGTCTTCAGACTGAAGTAGAATACTTAAAAAACCTTTGGAAGAAAAACAAAAGCTCTTTAAATAAACGGGTTGCGGTCTGTCATCCGAGACCTGTATTAATTTCTCACTTGCCCTTGCCTTCCCAAGGCCCAGTGTCAGACCGGCCTGTCTGAGTGACGTGATCGACTTGTAGCTCTCGCTCCCCCTGCACCCCCAGCAGCCTCCAAAAAATCAGTGTTGCTGAGAGCATCCTCTGCTGCTGCGACGCTGCCGCTCGTTGTGCCTGAGGGTCCTCCATGCTCCTTTCCTGCAGCTTGTTTTAGGGAGAGCGTTAGTGTTGAAGCTGGAGGTTTTATCCTTCCGCGTGGCAACGCTGCTGCTGGATGGCCGGGCCAACTTCTGTGTTAGCTAAAGTAACGCTACTCTGTCAAGGAAAACTTCAGCATTTACCACTGCTGCTTTGAATACTTTCTGTTGTATCGCTGTTGAGCTAAACCTGGCAGTACTTTTTAGAAGCTGAGCAGCTTCGGAAGGGTTAAATGGAAACTCTCCTGGAGAGTTTTGCTGCTGCATTTCCCAGGGTCCTGCAGAAGAGCTCAGCACCCAGCGCTGCCTGAGTGGGAATGCTGCCCTTCCACATGGTGGGTTTTCCCTTCAGCGACATCTTGTTCTGTGGATGAATCATGTTACTCCTGTACTTGGTGCTGCAACTACAGCTTTTGAATCTCTTCTCTCCAAAGACCGAGAATATGCGATTTGTGTGTTCGAAGGGGGAGGAAAGTCCCCTTGCACCCACCCCCCTGCCTTTTTTTTCATTATTATTATTTTTTTTAATTTTATTTGGAGGGGGAAGAGAAGGAAGTGTGGCACAGGGTAGGAGCAGTAGATGTGATTAACGCTCCTGCCGAGTAGATCTGTGGGAGTGGAGTATCGACCTCTGAAAAATCAATGGCTGCTGCGGTAGCAGTGCTGGCTGTTCTGCAAGGTCTCCCGTTGCAGGAGTGTAGTAAAGCCAGCAGCACTTCTGTCTGTCGTCCTCCCTTTTTATTTTGTACCTGCTTTCTGCCAAACAACCATACTCTACCTAGATTTACTGAGGTGGATTAGAACAGCAGCTTATTTTTGCAATCAGGGTAAAATTTCTTGTGTGACACTGAGCCCCTCCTCCTGACAGCCTCCTTTCCAAATGCTCTTTTTCCTGCAGTGCAGCTAGAGCCAGCAGCTTCTACCAGTTTGTCTAAAGCCAGCCTGGAAGAATGAGCTTTTCAGCTTCTTTTCTGAGCAAGGAAACTGCACGAATCTCTCTTGCATGTTCTAGTCCCCATCTTAGGTTTGTAATTGTCAGCGCTGTTGCCTGAGAGGAGCTTAAACTCCTTGTAAGGGAAGGGAATATGGACTCCATCTAGCAGAGGCTGAAGCCTTGATAGTGTTACCTTCTTGGTACTTGTTGTAGTGGGCAGGTTTTTTTCCCTTGAAGCAGCAAAAGTCTAGTACTTACTTCCTTTACCAAGGGACTGCTTGGATGAGTAAGTGGCACGTAATAGGACTCAAAGGTTTTTATGCATGCTTAGTTTTGTAACCAGGACCTTGGGTTTTTCTCCAAAAGCAAAACTGCTGCAGAACCTGAGAACTGTCTAGTTGCTCACGTGTGGTCCTCACTCAGAGCAGAGGTTGAGCTTCCAGGGACATAACTGAGGGGCCAAACCCACTGATTTTGTTGCATAATTAAATCCTTTTGTTCCTTCTGATTGCTGATCTTGTCGCATTTTGAAGGGGGATATGAGAGGCAAGGTGTGAATTTAAAAAGCTTTCGTGAAACGCAGAAGTGTACTGTGCAGCTTGTGCTAGTGTGGCAGCGGGCATTCCCTTCTGGGCATTGCCAGTTTCTTATGCCAGGAGAAAGTCATCTTTCCCTGTCAAATTAAAAACAAAATTTTCAGCGCCTCTGAGAGTAAGAGATAGGAGATACGTGGCAGTGGAGGAAAGCTGTATGTGGTCAAGGGGACACCAGCTTGTGTTTGCTAGGCTTCGGTTATATTTGCTTAGTCATTAGTCATCTTGGGTAGCTTGGGAATGTGGATGAACATGCTTTCCACACGTGTGTGAACACAAAATTGGTAACAGGTAAACTGGCAGCTTAAAAAGCCGTATTTATGGTTTCTACCCTGCTTCTCTCAAAGTATGACAGGGTACAGAGCACACGGGAGCAGAGTGTTAACAGCATCTTTCATTTCACTTTAAATTCCAGAATGTTCTAGATGTGGTGAGAAATCCTGAACACATCCTTCCTCCTCTTCCCCTTTGTCTCTTGTCCAGCCCATACGCGCACCAAGAATGATGATCATCTAGAAGGTGCTTTTGGTGCTGTAAAGATGGACTCGTTATCTTCTACACAATAACTGATGGTAGAAGAGCAGAGTGAGGTGAATGGTGGTGTTCCCTGGGACAATTTATATATTTTTGGGATGGGACAGGGCTTGGAAATCTGCTTTGACTTTGGAATAGTTCACTGTCCTCTCATGGCGATGGCAGGTCTTCACGTTCCCACCCAGGGCATTCAGCAAGCCTGCAGCTGCCTACCGAATGCCGAGAGCCAGTGCTCAGTGAGTTTCGTGTTTGTGGTGGTACGTGATGATAGTTTTTGTCAGAATTTTAAAGCAGAGCAGTTGAAATTGAGCTGGTGGCGACGCAGGCCTTGCAGGAGCGTGAGCCCTGTCCAGTATGCCTCTGGTAAGCTGGACTGGCTCGGAGACTGAAAAACCTCTATTCTGACGCTTTGATTTGTCAGCAAGAAAAAACTTTGGAGACAGTAGGTGATAACTCTCTAGATGAAAAGTATCAACTGGGTTTGTATTGTAGCTTAGCTTGTGTTCCCCAGCTCCAACTTCTGGTTTCTACTGGGGAAGCAACCTGGAAGAGGCGTACGGTAAGTTGGAAAGTGGTGGCAGGCTGCAGAGCCCTCCCCAGACCCTTCCGTCACATCTGTGGAAATCTCAAGTCAGCTTTGCAAGGTGTCTTCTTGGATGTGATGTGAGTCTGTAAGTCTGGTGTAAATGGAGCACGGTGAGGTCTCCAGGCTGCTTTGTGTTACGAGATGGAGTGCTTTGTGAAGCATAAGATGCAAGACTCAGTTGTCTGTACTGTAGAAGGGGGAAGGAGTCTATCCATTTCCCCGAAATAGCAGGGAGACCCTAGCTTGCCAGTCAGCTGTGTAATTTTTGTGATCGAGAAGATTGAGGTATTTTGGATGTGGAAATAAAGGAGAAGGAAAGGACAAGCTTGTGATTTTTAACTGTTGATAGTTCTTGAATGAGTGGAAAAGAAACTGCAGTGAAAATTAAATTGTAATAGAAAGTACATCTTTCAATTAGTCAGAAGCAATGAAGAGGCTTTTTCCCTTTCAGAAAGAATCGGGGAATAAATTTAGCCATTGTTCTCCGGTCTTGCTTGTAAGCATCTTTATGGAAACAACTGGCCTTACAGAATTTATAAGCTCCACCACATTCTCGTCTCCCGATCATAATTTCCTTGAGTGCTATCTAGCGATCTGATAGTGCCTACAATCATTACAGTCTGACTGCGCTCCTTCCTTCTTCCCCCCCCGCTTCTCATATGCACTTAGGTCGGGGACGGGCAGGGGAGTAGCAGAGGAAGGCTGCAGTCCCCAGTGAGGAGATCAATTTGCTTTCTGGTCAGCCTTCCTGCTCTTCCAGATCAGTGGGATGGGCCAGAGCGGAGCCTTGAATCTCTTCTCCTCTGGGGCTTTGTTACCTTGATCTTAAGTATTTCTTGTTGTCTCATCTCTGTGTTTGTTTAACAAACGAACTTGTATCAGATAAGTGAAATGGTGGTTCCTCTTTTCATCGAAAAGAAACCTCGCTGTTTCCAGCATGAACTAAGCGGCTCCCTCGTGTTGGTCATGCCAGGACTTGCAACCCTTTCCCTGAGATAGCTGAACTCCCCTGCCCCCTCCTTTGGGTACCAGATTGTGCGATTTCAGGCATGGTTTTGTTGTGGTGTGAAAAGAAGGTGTTAGCTGCTGAGTCCTTGTTTGTCAGCAGTACTGACAAACCCATGCTGGCATCGGTGAGGCTTGGGCAACCAATCGCAGCTGGAACAGTTATCGTTTCAGGGTCCCTGTGGGCTTCCGCTATCAGGTCACATCCCAAAATAACACTGGGCAGTATTTCAAGTGAAGAAACTCAGGCTTTGGGGCTGCAGCCAGCCTGGAGTGTGAGATTCTGTGTGAAATAGTTGGAATCCCTCCAGCGTTTTTGATCTGCATGGCAGATGAGCAATAAAATGCATAAAAAAACACATTGGAAACACGTGAGGAAATTCTCCAGACCCTGACGTTTCCTTCAAGTTGGCAGAGTTACTGCTGTCGAGCCTCACCTCCTGTCTCTGCTCGATTGGCTGTGCTCGCGGGAGGAGGGAAGAGGAGAGCCCTTCTCCTGGTGCTGCTGTGTCTTTCCAGGTCTCCTCCTGATGCTCTGTGGGAGGCAAATAAAACCTCGCTGGCCCTCTCCTCTTGGGCTTCATCCAGAACTCACTGACGGCAGCAGGTCTCCATTATTTCAATGAGGTTTTCTTTTTCTAAAGGCTTTGCTGCTGCGGCCGTCCTTCAAACAGTCTGTAGAGAGATTGAGAGATTTCTTTTTCCCGTAGCTTGTGGTACATTTGAGTAAATGGGGTATCAGACCTGGAGGGTGTCCTTTTGGTTTAGTTAAAAAACAAAGCAAACAAACAAAAAAACCAAAACCCAAACCAACACTCTGCGCCTTGATGGTTGGCATCCTGAGAAAATAACTCGATAGGTGGAAAATAGCTCCTTGCTGATCAGCTACTTGCACTTAGGTGTTCCAGTCCCCGCTTCTCTCCTTCCCCTTGCAGGAGTAGCACTTCGTAGTCCTGCTGAACACCACACTCAGAAAATGCTGCTGTGCCGCCGGAGCGGTTCTTTGCTGGAAAATGACTTTGTTGTTGGAATTCATAGAACTTAGAGGCGAAAGTCACTTTTATGAGTTACTTGATTTTTATGGTCCTGTTTTAATTCACGTCCTAACATCCAGGAAAGGTTGACATGTAATTCACTTTTAACTTACTTAAACTGATGATCTGAGAGTCTGATCCACAGCCTTACAGCTAGAAGGCGTGCTTTTCCTATATGTGAGGTCCATGATGGTATGCTAGCAATGCAGAGGGGCCCTCGCTCGCATGTCTGAAGCAACCCTGTATTAACCCACTTAATTAAAACTGAATGTTTTTAAATGACTTGCAGTACTTAGGTTAAGCTTTGATGCATAGGCAAGGTCGAAGGCATCAGCTTTAAAGATTGTCATCTAGTTAGTTAGGAGTTAATTTTCGAATGTTTTTTAACATTGCTTCATTTTATGTCTTGCAGATATTTTCGTGCCTGGCATTACCAAGTCGTATCCTCTTAGTCTGCCCAGTTCATGTATGAATATTGCTCATACCATGTAGCAGACAGTGACCTCCTCAGATCCTGGAGGCAAACCTTCTCTTTTGCCTCTTGGAGAAGCATGTCACTTATACTCCTGATAATGGAAGGAAACTTTCACGTTTCACCTTGCACACTCGCTTCCATATCTGTCCTTTCATGCCAGTATTTTGTCTCAGGTGTACATTTTATAATGGTTTTTTTCTTTTGAGCCTAAAAATCTCTCATCTAAGTAGCTATAGGCTCTGCCCCTCTGGTCTGAAGATGAACTGCTCTGAAATGCCATACCCACATAAGCTCATGGTGGTGGGGATTTTAAAGCTGCAAAGGTTTTTGGCCTCCGACTTCATTTCAGTGATGATGAAAGCAGTGTTTGGATGCATTTGGTGATCCAGACTGAAAGTACCTTAAGGTATTTAAGGGAAATACCAGTATTTCCGTCCAGTTTCAGGTTGGACTGAACTGGCTTCTGGACATTCTGATCCCTTCATTGCCTTAGACGGGAATCCAGATGTGTGTCTCGTACTGGTGGCTGAAATGAGATACAGTGAGTCTCAGGGACAGAAGTGTTTTGGTCTCGATTGCTTGTGTTGGTTGACGCTTTTTAATGCAAAATGTTGTCTCTCTACTCCCACTTCGGATGGTTTCCACAGTAGAAATATGGGTTTTGTCAAAGTTGTCTGGGGGAAAAAAAAAAAAGTAGCTGTGTAAATGAGCAACACTTTTGATGTTACAATAGGAAGATAGTGAACATTGAAAGAGCTCTTAGACACTGTTTTTAGGCTTTTTCTGCAATTTTCTAGCTTTTGTTGAAATAAATATTTTGTTGAAATAAAACATTCCTTTCTGCACGCGCACCTCTACAT
>VZTL01012714.1:20124-50920 GCA_013400535.1 Scopus umbretta
ACACATCCCCCCCCCCCCCCCCCCCCCCCCGGAAGATAATGCTTCAGCAGTAAGCAAATATACCTCTGAGACTGTCATGCAGGAAATGATCTCTCAAACGGAAGCAGTAATGGAAGGGGAGGAAAGACGTGCTATGCACTAAGTCATCCCACCAACTGGCATTTTCAGCTCAAATGTAGCATTTGCCAGCGTTCGTTAGAAGCATTTTGATCGAATTCCACTGTTAAAATAGACAAGATTGCCCTACTGCAGCAGAAAACTGAATGTGGTGCAGCTGATGCCCAGCTCTCCCCTTTGTCCTTCTGAATGTCACTGTCTATCCAACAAGTGTGGTGAGGTGGCTGGCTATCTCCCGGGTCGTTCTTTATTCTTCCATAACTCCAGCTTTCCACTTCCTGGGATGTGGTGACGTACTGTTCTCCAGCTTAGATGATGGGGATGTGCTGTCAGAGCCTTTTCACACATCACCTGGCAGACAGGTGTTACGGAGTGATAGGGCTCTTACTTGCTTCTGAAGGCCGATAAGTTTGCAGTATCTTGTGTCTGAGGTTCTTCTGCACTGTGCAGAGCTGGGAAAATGTTATCTGAACTGCTGCTGAACGAGGCATCATCCGGTCAGTGTAAATGAGACCAGGGTGTCCAAGTTATTTATCAGTTGGCTCGGCCTTTCTGCATGGTGTTTTAAATGAGGTTGGCTCTGTTCATGCTGGTCAGCTGAAATCTGTGCAGAGGGAGTGGATCTGAAATGCCTTCAGGGCGCAGTCCAGAACACTTCTGAGCCGGGGTTGATTGCCCCGAAAGCCTTACGAGGGATAGGTGAAGTCCTGGTAAGCTTTGGTCTGCCACTTCTTCACCTGCTGTGATCCTTTGAATCTCTGGCAGAGATTTTATCTAATCATGGGAATAGTTATAACTTCCCAGTTTTCTGTTCAGATGCACCACCGCTTACTCTGTCTTGGACTATTACTTACTCATTTACTCCAGGCCAAGCCTGAATAGTTGATGGACTTTATTGTCAAACAGCTAGTACAATTGTTGGATCTGCACATCATCTTCTTGGAAGTATCCCCATTTTTCAGACTTGCCAGCTGATTTTTGGTGCCGTCGCTTTGCAGTCGCTACCGTGGCAATTGGAGATTGCAACTGTCTTAGGCTTTTCATGCTTTTCTTCTTCTTCGGGGTGGATACATGCAGTAGGAAGGGTATTTTCTAGCCTTCCTTTCAAGAAAAGCTGAACTTCACAGGCTGATACTGTAACTGCTAATTTTTGCTATCGTTGAAGAAAGGGAAGTGGGAACCCTGAAGAATATTTTATGGTTTTCTTTTAAATCTCTGTTTAGTTTGTTTTTATCCATCTCGAGTGAGTAGTTTCCCAGCTCATACGAGGTTTATGAATTAATTATGGTGAGGCAGGAGTTTTCTGTCTTTCAGGGGCTGAGCCACGTTTCTCTTCCAAGCCACGATCACACGGACTGTCTCCTCTTTGCAGTTTCACGTGTATTGTCGATGCATTCTTTAATTTCTCGCCTCTAAACTGAATTAAAAGAAGCAACTAGGAGAATTAACCAGTTGTTTGGACCATCAGCAAGCACTCAGCAAACCAGCTAGGGAACTCTTGGGTTCAGAGACAGGCAGCAGGATAAGACACATTTGGCAGTTACTTCAGTCTGCAGCAGCCTTTGTTACTGACAATAACATGAACAGAGTTCATTGATTTCTATTTGTAGTATGCCTAAGGGAGAAATGCACTTCTTTCTTAGTAGTATGTGAGAGAACAGTCCCATGTCTTTTTATTTTTGCCTGATCTGTTTCTCTGTGTATTGCAGGACCTGTCTGGTTCAATAGATGACCTGCCCATGGGTACAGAAGGAGCCCTGAGTCCTGGAGTAAGCACATCAGGGATTTCCAGCAGTCAAGGAGAGCAGAGTAACCCAGCTCAGTCTCCTTTCTCTCCACATACCTCTCCTCACCTGCCAGGCATCAGAGGACCCTCGCCATCCCCAGTTGGATCTCCAGCTAGCGTTGCTCAGTCCCGCTCTGGTCCACTTTCACCTGCCGCAGTACCAGGTAACGCTACCCAGCACGTGTTGATCTGCTGGTGGGACTGCCTCGTGCAGCCGGAGAGTGAACTGAAATGGCCAGTGGGAGGGAACTGGCCAGTGTCAGTACTTTGTGGCTATTGAGGTCCTGTGATCTCATTTGTTTGCTTTAAAATGTCTAACTTTTAAAGGATGCAGTGAGGTGGGTGGGATGGCTGGTAAACCAGCAGTGTCATTTTGCTGGGTTAATGTGACTTGCTCTTGTTTTTCTTCACTGTGGCTAACATAGCCTTCTCCTGAAGTTGTTGGTAGTTCTGGTATTTAATACTCTTGCATCCTGAGTTTTGTGGTGTGCAATTTTTGTGATTAACCACTCTCCTTTTTGTGGTGTAGGCAATCAGATGCCACCCCGACCGCCCAGTGGCCAGTCGGACAGTATCATGCATCCTTCCATGAACCAGTCAAGCATAGCGCAAGATCGAGGTGTGTGACATGAGTTAAAAGGTTTGATTGTGTGGATCGGTTTGTAAAGCTAGATGTGTAACTGAAAATTACCTGGCCTGATGACATGGATTCTATGTTGAGATAGCATTTAAAAGCTGCCCAAGCTTTTGTAAGCTGCCGGTGTTTAGGCACCTTGCAGTAAATTCGACTGTTGCTGGTCGTTTGGCCTCTTAATGTTCCATCCAAGCTAGTAGTTTGGCTTGTAAAGATGCTTTTCTCTGGCTTTTGAAACACTTTTCTGTAAATGTTGCTTGTCCAAGGCCCATGACCTGAAGTTTCAAAATGAGGGGTGCTCGCAACAATATTGCATGCCTTTTACCCCTAAGAGAATAAGGTCACTGTGGGGGAAAATGCATGTAAAATTTCATCTCTCATGGCTGAAGGTATATAGTTGTCACCCTGAGAAGACAAACAAGCAAACAAAAACCAACAACAAAAAGAAGCCCCTAGGTTTTGCAGAGTCGTACTGTCTACTCCTGTGACACTAAGGTTTTTTTTCCTGGTTAAAACAGGAAATTGAATCTGTTATCTTAGCAGATAACACTGGCTCCTTAATAGCAACCACTGTAAAATCTGTCTAGGCTGTTGCTGAAAGGATTTTGTTAGTGGGTCCTGGAGGCTGCTGTTACCGAAGAACATGTGTGTCCAGTGGCATCTCTGGATACCTCACACTAATAATTGTCTGCTCCGCTCACTGGGTGACCAGGTTACATGCAGAGGAATCCTCAGATGCCCCAGTACAGCTCACCCCAGCCCGGCTCAGCCTTATCTCCCCGTCAGTCTTCTGGAGGACAGATGCACGCTGGAATGGGGCCATACCAGCAGAACTCCATGGGAAGCTACGGACCCCAGGGCGGGCAGTACGGACCTCAAGGTGAGGCACGGTCGGCTCCTCAGGGTGGGAACTGAACTCAGCAAATACAAAAGGCCTCTCTCTATTGTAACATCTTGTCTTTGATAAACCGTTTTTATTTGTCCCCTATTAATGTGTGGGTGGTACAAATCAGTGAGCTGGGAGGAACCGTGCTTTGTTCGTGTTGAGGTTGACGAAATCTGTTGCTTTCAGGGCTAGCTGTCCTTACAAATGTTGGATCCCTCCTCCTCGTTTAAAAATAAGCAGGTTGTGCATCCAGTGTAATAGAGAAGAAGGGCCAGTTCTCTTTGGAGGGGAAGAAAATGGAGTGTTGTATGTTTTGGAAAGGGTTAAGTGAGTTTTTTACATCCTGTCCTGGACCATTTAGCTCACTCTGCTCAGTTGAGGTTTGGGAGAGTTTCAGGCAGCTTTTGAATCGATGTTGTTACTTGGCTGTGTCAAAACACATTTTATGTGGCTTATATCCAAGTACTTTGACTTTTTGTTGAGGTGTTAACACTCCCCCTCATCTCTGTTAGTGATCTTTAAATATTTGCTGATAGAAGATTTTTATGGTGATTCATAAACTAACTAGTTGAATGATGTTGTCTTCCCCTCTTTTTATCTCCTTAGGAGGTTATCCCAGGCAGCCAAACTACAATGCTATGTCCAATGCCAACTACCCCAGTCCAGGAATGGGAGGAAGCATGAACCCCATGGGAGCAGGGAGCCAGATGCATGGGCAGACTGGTGTGCCGCCATACAGCGGGCTTCCTCCAGGGAGGATGAGCCATGCAACCATGGGGAACAGACCTTACGGACCTAACATGGCGAATATGCCGCCTCAGGTGGGGACAGGGATGTGCCCCCCGCCAGGTGGCATGAATCGCAAAGCACAAGAAGCGGCTGCTGCCGCCATGCATGCTGCTGCCAACTCCATCCAGAACAGGTAAGGAATGAGATTTCCCCTGGTCGCTGTTAAAGTCCCTTCCCGATGTCAGATCTTGGTTTCAAAGCTGTGGATGGAATAACCCGAAGTTGGACTAATACTGAACATACATTTCCTTGAAGGTTTGCCCTTCTTGGAGACGTTTTCATCAGTCTTAAGTGTTAAAAAAGAAAGATTGTAAAGCTTGGACAAGCAGTGTGTTGGAATACATCATTAATGACATGCTTAGGGAATTTTTAATATTCATAGGTGAAATCTATTTAATTCTGAGATTCCCCCTCTATTGTTTTCGCTTTCTGGTCTTTGCTACATGAGTGACTTAAAAGGTGCTCTGTGTGTGGTAAAGCCCATAAATCTAGCCGACAGTCATCCAGCTGCATTTGTCTGAACCAAGGCATTACTTGTCCAGTGTAATGAACTTCTTCCTTTTAGGGCCTTGATGAGCAGCTGTGGGAAAGGGAGCTGGAATTCAGCACTGAACTTTGCAACTATTTTCTGTGGTTGTGTAGGGGGTTTTTTTGGGTTGGGTTTTTTTCTTTTACTGCACATTTCAGAGTAGGTGTATGTGGCCTAGCGGAATGACTTGCGAGCCATGAACTTGCTTATAAATTGGGTTCCCCCAGTAAAGCTCTTAGACGTATTTGTTGTCTGACTGGGCATTGTGCTCTTTATCCTGACTTAAGAGCTGCTTTTGCAATCTACTGTCCGATTACCTATGGCTGCCAAGAGGTCAAGTTCACAAATGCCAGTAAAGGCGTGCGAGTCTGTCCCTTTGAGTAACAAGTTTGAGCGACAGTTGTGTGTGAGGCTTTCTGACGCATGTAAAATAACGTAGCTTCTATGGTAATAAAAAGGAAAGAAGGAAAGAAAAATCATTAAAATGCGGCTGGAGCACTACACTGTCTATACAAATAACGTATTCTCACTTAAATGCACAGGGCTGCTGTATTTGCAGATCTGTTTTTCCCTGTAAAGGCAACTTAACTGAAAAAGAGTTCAGTTTGGGGATGTAGTAGAACAAGGTTAAGGGCGAAAATGTTCAGAACTGAAGTCCCTCTTTCAAAACGGTTTGCAACCCCTTTTCTTTAGAGAATGAGACTTAGGCTCTAGGGTAGCTAAGCTTTCAAAGAGCACCTGATCTTTGGTCTTTTTGCTGGAAAAGTGAGCGGGAGAAAGTCACTTCTCTGCTTCCTTTGTAGAAAGTTTCTTTCGGCAAACCTGCTTCCTGAGAAGACAAGATCGTAATGCTTAGTATTTGGAGTAAGCGTCTGTTTCTTCCTTGCCTTCTGTAGGCCTCCTGGTTATCCCAACATGAATCAAGGGGGAATGATGGGCACGGGACCTCCTTACGGACAGGGAATTAACAGCATGGCTGGCATGATAAATCCCCAGGGCCCACCCTATCCGATGGGTGGGAATATGGCTAACAACTCTGCAGGTAAGCCAGTGCCGACGGTTAGGCATTTCATTGATGTCATTGTACCTGGATTGAAAGTCAGCGTTACAGATTCTTCTACCTTCCTAGGGATGGCAGCAAGCCCTGAAATGATGGGTCTTGGGGATGTCAAATTAACACCTGCAACTAAAATGAACAATAAGGCAGATGGGACGCCAAAAGCAGAATCCAAGTCGAAGGTAAAATGTTTTGGGTTTTGTTTTTAATGACTCCCATCCTCTTTAGCACCCAGGGAAATAAGACCGTTGCATGTTAACTTCGATTGAACAGTGCATCTATCTAGTAGTGAGTGTGGCTCCTGAGAGAAACCTAATTTAATTCGTCCTCCTTACCCTGAGCAGACTTCTCATTAGCATGGTTGTCCTTGTAGTATGTGATCTGACTGCTACTTGCGACCATGGTTCTAACTGAAGAGTGTGGCGAGTGAGCAGGTTATCCTCTTTTGGGATGTGTTATGTTTTGGAGCGTGTTTAAAGAAATAAGTGTCTCGAAACGTGTGTGTGTTTGTGTGGGCTCTGGCTATGCTTGCAATAAACCGCTAAGTACCTGCATATGTTAATCAAAGTGTTCTCGAGGAGCCTGAACTCTGCCATCCCCTACAGAGACCCACTCAGGAAGGCCAAGAAGGGGATTTTTCTATCGGAATTCACATGTCCTGCCCCGTTTATGACTCACGAGTTCAAGCCTCTATCTCGAATTTCTAACATCTGTCTGGCACGCCTTGTTTATGTGTTCTCTTTGTGGGCTGGTCTTGCCGTTATTAACTGGGGAGAAGGTACCTGAACAGATGCACCCTTTGGGTCCGCTTTAGCCAGGTCCCCAGATCCTATGAATAGCTACTTAGACTGTTGCTTGAATCGGAAGGGTAAAGGTAAGGACCACGTAGTTGCAGTGCTCAGTGGAAGGAGATTCAACGTGAATTACACGTTTGATGTGTCCAGTCCTGGGCGAGTGGTTCCAAGAGGTTCCTCCAGGATTTATCAGGAAAATTCAAACAACTGAACGTTTTACTTCTGGGATTCATAAACCGTTCAGAAATGAAGGGGAGTGTTTCCCGGTCCTTTGGGAGTAATCAATTTCACTTGCAAAACAATTTAGTATTAGGAATTATCACCTGCCACAGTGAAACTGCCAAAAGAAGTGTAAACAAACCTGAGCTTGTTTCTGGAGTAGGCTTGGAGCTAGTCAGTTATCACCTCTCAGCTGGGAGGTGGTACACTAAAGTGTTACAGTTGTTTCACAAACAAACCTCTTGCTAATCCTGTATTAAAGCCAGAAGAGGCAGGCAAACAAGTTCTTCAGGGAGTGTTTTTCTTTGCATTACTGCTACCAGCTTCAAAAGAACCACCAAAAAAGCAGTTTCTGAGCCCATAGTGTCCTCTTTTGCTACTTGAAGGAAAATAAATGCTCTGCGAGTATGATACCTGTACCACCAGCAGTCTGCAAGGAGATTCAGAAGATCTCTCGCTTCTGCTCATGTGTTCTGCCATCTGCCTTTCTATTTACGACAAACAAGTACTTGAATGCTCTTGGGCTAGGTGATGCCAGAAGCTACAAATAAGGGTTGTTCTGTCTTCCTGGTCTGCGCTGTTCAAGGATTATCTCGTGCTAATGAATACACTTGGTCTTGGGTGTAGGGGTTCATCTAGAACATCATCAGATTTGAAGTTCACTCCTACTTTGGAAGTTCATTTTTAAGTAAGCGTTTGGAACACCAAAACCACTTCTGCCTTTTGTCCAAGCGTGTGTGATTCAGGTGGTGAAAGACAAAACAACAGGCTCGTGTACTACATCAAAAGACTTGGGGGAAGCAAGGCAAGATGCAGGACCTCAGGTTTTACCACTAAATAGACGCTTGGACAATTAAGTGAATCAGATGTGTAGGAACTAATGTGTGATACTCGTACTTCATAACTGTAAACTGGTATTCCAAATTCCTGTGATGCCTTTCCGTATTGGTCTTTCTGGATCCTGATATGCCAGCGATAGCAAACCAATACGGGAGTTTACAATCATATCTGGGTAGCAGGAGATTTCTGCACTTCTCTCAGTGAATAGGCAAGGGAAGAGAGGTGGTCTTTGTGAGAGGCCCCTCGCACACATTTGTCAAACTGGTGCCTCTAATCTTTATTTTTCTTTTGAGGCATGTTTGTTTTTATTCCTCTGTAGTGTTTAGTGTCAGTTTAACCTGGCATCTACCACTTGGGTAAGAGAAGAGACTAACCAGAGGGCAATATTCACCCTGGCAGAGTGCAGTAGTCATGGGGAATCTCATTTGCAGTTGAATTGTATATTTTCTCCTATATTTAGCAAACGAGCCCACAAAGGATGCCTCAAAGAGATGGCTTTCTGCAAAGTCTCCTTGAGGTTTGTTTGGTTTCTGTAGCATTTCTGAAACCTTTCACTTTTAAAAAATACATATTCTGTGAATTCCCTGGGTAGCAGCTGATTTTGTGATCCCTTTGTCGAATAATACTTGTGTGACGATCTGAGATGAGTGTGGGTCTAATATAAAGCTATTCTCAATGTAACAGCAGAACTTTGAACTCTTGCCTGACTGCTTTTTTGAAACCATCTCAGATGTGAACTAGCTGCTTTTGTGCTGCTCAGTCCTGATATCTCTCTCCTTCTCCTAGAAGTCCAGTTCCTCTACTACAACCAATGAGAAGATCACCAAACTCTATGAGCTGGGTGGTGAGCCTGAGAGAAAGATCTGGGTAGATCGTTACCTGGCCTTCACTGAAGAGAAGGCCATGGGCATGACAAATCTCCCAGCGGTAGGCAGGAAGCCCTTGGACCTTTACCGGCTCTACATCTCGGTGAAGGAGATTGGAGGATTGACTCAGGTGAGCATCCGGCAGCCAGTGTGGTGACTGGGTGTTCGTGTTCAGAGCTGCCCACTGTCTGGCAGTCACAAGTCAATAGGCAACGCAATTCAAAGTTAGATTTGTAGCTAGATGTAAGCCATGACTTTCCATTTAGCTGTGTTTCTTTTTATTTTTTAAAATAATGCTTACAAAACCCAGCATCCTTTAAGTGAGCCAAATGTCTGCTCTCCCGTTGTCTGGTTGACAACAGACTGTGGTGAGATTCAGTTCAAGTGGGTTTTTTCCCCTTCTTTGTCCAGTGCAAAGATTGGTGACGCTGTCTTTGTCTTTGCATCTGGCTATCAACCGACCTCATGGCTAATTTGATTTGCAATCTGTTCTTGTTCAAAAAGTTTTCTCTGGGTGAGGAAGAGTTTACTACTTTCTGGTTTTGAACACAGCTGTATCTGCTCTGCTTAGCCCTTACTGCATCCTTTGTTTTAGCTGGGAGGTGTTGATTTCTTCCTAAAAAATTTCTTGGAGGAGAAGTAGCTGGGATTTTGAGTTAAGGGCCTCTTGTTTGGTTGTGCAGGTCAACAAAAACAAGAAGTGGCGGGAATTAGCCACAAATCTCAATGTGGGCACATCCAGCAGTGCGGCTAGTTCTTTGAAGAAGCAGTACATCCAGTGTCTCTATGCCTTTGAGTGCAAGATTGAGCGAGGTGAAGACCCCCCTCCAGATATCTTTGCAGCTGCTGATTCAAAGAAGTCTCAGACTAAGATCCAGCCTCCATCTCCAGGTGAGTTTAGGCACTGGTTTAAGGTGTGCGATGAATGCTTGAACCAGAGGATCTCTGGCACTGTACACCCAACTGCCACGTGCTATGGGCCAGACCGATTCCAAACTTCACAAAGCCCTCATGCCTGTTCCTAATTTCTTTGATTGTGTAGATTAAATACTTTTGTAATGTGGGAGTAGGAATAAGTCAAGCCTCTTGGGACAGTTCATTTTTTCTGTGTCCCACCTCTGTAGTAAGTTTAAGAAAAGGGAAAACATAAAAATATATACATACATATATATACATGGACCTCTGTGCTTACCAGTGCATCGCTGCCTTACGAGAATCTGATGGAGAGAGAAGTCTGGAGGTATGTCTTCAAGGTGATCTCTGTATATTCAAACAGCAACCCTTGTTGTTACTGCTTAGCTTTGGGAACTTGCTAGAAAAATTGTGCTTGTTTTGACTATGCAAGTGCCACCTTCTGGGAATAAATGCTTGATGTGGGTGCGCACTCATCTTCCTCATGAATTACTTCTTTCTGTCCTCAGCAGAAGACAGTGAGGACTTCTGAGGCTTTGTGCCCAGAGAGCTTCATAAGCCTATCACATGTTGGATGCTCTAGAATTCAGGCCCTTGAAAATGAACTTGTGCTGTTGTTTTGAATTTGATGGGGTGCTCCAGTTTCTGAATATTTGAGCATAGTGTTCAATTCGGGGGGCGGGGGGGGGAGAGAGAGAGAGAGAGAGAAAACGTCCAGGCTAGCAGCGCATGCTGTGCTCTTTAGTCTTCGGAAAGTCTGATCATTTCTGTCTCATTTGCATTGAGTTCATTGCTTGAATTGCTGCTGAACTTGCCAACCCTTTAAGCTTCAGTTTTCCAGTTTGTCTTATAAGTAAAGCCTTCAGATGCTTTTTCTGGTCAGGAGCCTGTTCATGTAGGTGAAATAAAAACTTTGCTTTGAAGTTCCTGCAATGTTTGCAAAAAATACCTTTTTGGTTCTGAAACCTGGCATCATCTTTGTCTAGCTCCTGAGGAGTGGAATAATGAACCCTTTTTTGATTGTACTGCAGTTGTGTTTCAGCCCTGCTAAGCCCTTGATTGACAGCGTGCTTGTCCGAATATTCTGTTGGCAACTACACTTAGCTATCCTCTCAGTTACAGAGTGTTGTTTTTGTAAAGAACTAAATCACGGCTGTTCGCTAGTCAGGAAACCTGTCTCAGTGTAGCTTCAACCTTGGTGTATTCTGCAGGATAAAAAGCAACTTCTGTGTCATTAGACTAAGCTTCTGTCTAAAGTGGTGTCTGAGTTCCGCTTAAGCTAGATCACCAATCCATCCCCACTTTCTTTCCAGAAGCTCTTTCTTGCCCCGCTGAGATACTAGGCAGTGGAACGAAGATGTTAAGAGCATTTGGAGTTTATTTGGAGAGGGCTGAGATTTCTAGGAAGCCACTTAAAACTTCTTGTAGCGCTAGGTGCCTGTCAGAATGGATTAGATGGTGCATCGATTTTTATTTTGCTTTAGCTGATACGATGGCATGTGAAGGTCATGAGTCTGCCTTCTGGGCTGTGGTACAGGTGATCTCCTGCTTCAGCACACCAGCAGTAGGAATTTGCAGGGCTGCTATCCCAAACTCTGCTCACTTGTGCAGCGCTGTTGACTTAGTCCACAGGTTTGATTGCTGCTATGAGAGGACTGTGGTGTATTTCCTGGTCTCTCCACTTGTCTTACTTCAGACTCCTGCAGCTAGGAATATGCAGCACTGAAGCATGGTTGGTTGCTCTGATCCTTTAAGCTGTATCACTCAGTGCGTTCATGCTCCTCTCTTGCTTTCCTTTTCCTCCTCTCTCTTGCTCCCCTGGATCGGCAGGAACTGAGAGTGTAGGACACAATACAAATTGCTTTCTCCACATCAGCTCCAGACTTGAGAGCTATAGAGGAGCATTGGGTCCCAGTGGGCACAACTGTTCCAGGGCGTTGTTGAGATGCTGCTGAAGCAGCATCCTCCAGCCTTGTGCGCACAGGGGCCTGTCTCCCAGCAAATCACCCTTGCTGGGGAATAACTTCCCTGTTTGAAAGCCAAGTGGACAACAGTGCGGCATTTTGAAGTCCCGTCATTTGGGTGACGGGCTCTGTCATCCCACACAGATACGCGCACTTTGCTCTCCTTACAGACTCTATAACCTGTTGGCATTGGCTTACGCTTCATTTCAGCCTGTTCTGTGAAATGAACTTCTGCATAACTTGGAGAGCGATGAGGATCGTACTGTGTGATTTTTCCATTAACCACTTTTGGAGGCTGCAGAGCATCTAAAGGCCTTGCAGGACAATCATCTAGGTAGACCTCTTGGTGCTGGAGCTGTTTTCCATGCAGTGTGCATTCATAACCCTTGAAAACCAAAAGCGTTTACAGAAAGGCCTTGGCTGGAGTACTGGACTGGGTATTGTGTCCTGGGCGCTCGGTGCCTGTTTCCTGCAAACCTTCTTGGGTTCCTGCTCGCAAACTGCAGTGTGTCCCTGGGGAGGCATAATCAGTCTGCCGTTGGGTTTTAATTCCCAGAGCATGGAACTGGCCTGGCTCCAACTGTGTGTAAATTTGTGAGTGGGAGGGACGGCAGGGGGTGGGGACAAACACCAAATGGCAGCGACGCAGGGAATGTCTCGAGGCCTCTTCCTGCCGATGCCAGCATTACAAACAGAGACGAGCGGCGAATTCCTGGGGGAAGTGAGTGGAGCTCAACCGCTGCTGAGGAAAGGGGAACGGCAGGGAGGGCCCATGAATGAAACTCCCCGCTGAGCTTGCCTCTGCCCTTCCTTCTCCCGAGACCTCCCTGGGCTGGGAGGGAGTTGCAGAGAAGAGGACAGGGTGCCAGGAAGGTGGGGTGTAAACAAACATGCCCTGGACGTGACCTCGGAGGATTTTAATGAATAGCTGAAATGACTCATCAACCAGCAGGGCTGAAGCTGAGGGATATCGGGTGCTGGGGATGGTAACTAATGGAAACATTAATTAAGAGTTCAGCTCTTGCCAGCTGCGAGGAGCATATGAACCTGAGAGCTGACACTGTCACAGCGATCCAGGGGCAGAGGAGAGCTCCTAGAGCTGACGGCACAGCTGGATTACACATGACGGCCTGGGATTTTTGTTGAAAGCTTACTGTAGCGTAAAGCAACCCGTGCAGAGCCAGGGAACTTGCTGGACGGGTTTTGTTGTTCAGTGAAAGATCCGGCATCTCCGGCATTCCCTGTTCCAGGAATCCTTGGGAGTGGTGCATGAAATTAACCTGCATGAATTAACCCCTCTGGAAGGGCAGAGCAGACAGAGGAGCCTTGTTCAGAGTTACTTGGTGACTTCTGCTGACGTCCTGGAGTTTCCGTCACTAGAAAGATTGTGAGACTTCCAGGAGAGGACTCAAACCTACCTAGTTTCTGGCTTCAGGGTCAAGGTGATGGGTCAGTGGTTGTCACTTGGCAAGAAGCACCGTATTCCGTGCTGCATGGTGCACTGTAGAGCATCAACCTTTGAAGCTAGATAGCCTGGGCAACACGACACAGTGCCACAGTGGTGGCACGGTGTGTGAAAGCGAATGTGGTTAAGAATAAAGGCATGAAGAAAACGAACACGTCCTCTCAGCTTTACATTACTGTGCATGGTTCTTCTGGGAAGTCTGGCCCAGTATGTCCGTGCAGTGTTGATCTTGTACTGTTTTGGCCACGTTTCATCTATCTCTTTCTTGAAGGACTCTTTGCTGTCTGTTCTTGAGGCTGATGTTCTGGGAGTTTCTGGGTTGCATCCGTAGGGTGCAAAGCTGCTCATACCACATTTCTGTTCTTGCAGCGGGTTCAGGCTCAATGCAGGGTCCTCAGACACCTCAGTCCACCAGCAGCTCCATGGCAGAAGGAGGAGACCTGAAGCCACCAACTCCAGCATCTACGCCACACAGTCAGATGCCCCCATTGCCAGGCATCAGGTATGAAACCACCGCAGCCTCTTCCACTATGCTGGATGCAGTGTGACTGTGAGGGTGCTTCTGGGTCGCTACCACAGATGGCTGTTTTGGTGGGGCCCCGTGGCTTTGCTCCTTTGTTAATGGCTCACAGCAACATCATTCACCCTGCATCTGTGTGTGAATAATCATTGCTTTGGGGATTGGGGCTGAGGACAGTATTGTAGAAGGGCAGTTCTTCATGCCCTTGTTGGAGGAGAATGGCTGTGGCCCTTCTAGGGCATAGCAACACCTGAGAGGGAACATGTGGGGACAAGTGTCCCGAGGAGCATCGTGGACCTCTATAATCTTGTGTTTGTGGGGTTCTGTTTTTTTGAATCAGGAGTAACTCAGTGGGCCTTCAGGATGCCTTTGCAGATGGTAGTGATCCTACGTTCCAGAAGCGAAACTCCATGACTCCAAATCCAGGGTACCAGCCCAGCATGAATACCTCTGACATGATGGGTCGCATGTCTTACGAGCCAAATAAAGATCCTTACAGCAGTATGAGGAAAGGTGAGCAAGTCCTTGTGTGCTCCTCTCCCTTCTCTCCTTGAGTAGTAATCCCTCTGTCTGGCTGTATGCTGGAATGTGCTGCAGGAGACCTTCTGCTTGCCCTTCTTCCCCAGAAGATGGGACGTGTCTTTAAGGCAGAGGTAGACATGCTTATTGATCCTTCTTTCAATATTTCAGCTCCAGGAAGCGATCCCTTCATGTCCTCAGGGCAGGGCCCCAACAGTGGTATGGGTGACCCTTACAATCGTGCTGCAGGTCCAGGGATGGGTAACATGGCCATGGGACAGCGGCAACACTATTCCTACGGAGGTCCTTACGATAGAGTGAGGTGAGTACTTGAACCCGGTGAGATCCTGATTTGCTTGACTCCTGTGAAATGATGACTTCTTTTTCGCTGCTGTGACTTTTCTGATCATCTTTTTCCCTTTGAGGAGCAAGGGTGAATATAAATGGACATGTGGGGCTTTTGTGTTTGCTTCCGTGCAGGACGGAGCCCGGCATGGGACCCGAGGGCAATTTAGCAACCGGAACTCCGCAGCCAAACATCATGCCTTCCACCCCTGAATCGGGGATGTACTCTCCCAGCCGCTACCCGCAGCAGCAGCAGCAGCAGCAAAGGTCTGTGCAGGGTGTTGCCACAAACAGCTCTTCCCAATTGGAGAACTGTGAAAGTGAAGCATGCATCCGATCAGACAAGTAATGCCTCTGTTTCTTCTCCAGACATGATTCCTATGGCAATCAATTCTCCACTCAAGGCACATCCTCGGGCAGCCCCTTCCCTAGCCAGCAAACTACCATGTACCAACAGCAACAGCAAGTAAGTGATCAGAAAGTTTCTGATTTGTTCATCTGTGAGGCAGAAAAGTTTTATCTGTGAAATTTGTGAAAAGGGGAGGATGAAAACTCTTTGGGCTGTGTGTTTGCTTCAGGAACGTGTAGAATTAAGTACCTTATACAGAAGGCTTTCCCCCCCCAGTTTCCAAGTAGTTTAAATAAGTTTTAATTAGCATTTCCAGTGTTGCATTAGCAAAACAATGTTCTGAGAATGGAGGTTGTGTAGTTTGCAGACGTGCGCGCTCCACTCAGGCAGCGGGAGATCCAGAAGCTTTATTGGGCTTCTCTGCCCCTCTGGAACTTCCTGAGTCCCATCATGTTTCTGTAACACTTTTAGTCCAAGTGATCAGATGAGTGAGTTTGGAGTAAGTCCTTGATCATTCTGGGGAGCTGTTTCGGGTAGATCATTCTGCACAACCCAGGGCTTTTTTTTGTCTTTGCCTTACTGAGCCTGCAGACAAAGGCTTCAGACCTGCCTCCGCTCCTCCACTGCCCCACTGCCTCCTACTCGTTGTCCGCAAAAACATCAGGTTTGTTTCAGGACAGAGTTTGAATGAACATGTATGTCTCTCCATAATCCTTATATATGACTTGCTGTTTGTATCAGTGCCAAGACCCATAATGTTTTCCTGATAACTCTGAGTCCTCTGGTTTAGGAGAGTATAGCAGAGGGCACTCGCTAAGCTGTGCTAAGAATAATTCCAACTGCTCTGCAGTTTGGCTCTGCAACCAGAGCCACGGGGCTCTGAGCCAAGAGTTCGAGTTACTCTGGTACTTGTCATCTTTGAAGCCCTGGAGCTCCATCTGAAGCCAGTCATGACCGTGGAGCTTCTGAGTAAACTGTATAGCAGCTAGAGCATAGACCCTTGGAGGCAAGAGAGATGTTGGATTTTGATTTCGTCTCGGCAGTTGACTGTTTTCTCTATTTGCACTTAAAAGAAGTAGAGGGGAGAATAGTTCTCTCTCCTTTCGGTGATGTGTTTTGAAATCTACAGGAGAGGAAGAAGCAGGAAGTATGGCAGTTTTTAACACATCTCATTTTGATGCTTCAAGAGAAACACCTCTGTTTTCTGGGGACGTACAGGAGAAATAGGGTCTGATAAAATTCCTGGATGTGAAAGGAAATGAGTACCTGTGCACCGTTTGGCTTGTAGTGATGTGCAGTAGAGCTGAGTCTTTTCTACAGGAAAGTCCTTTCTGTGGGCAGATTTCTGCCTCTAAGGCATCGTTGTAGAATCCACAAGGAAACTACCCAGCCAGCCGCAAGGAATTGGTCTTGGCTTGCGAAACTGTAAGACTGATCCAACTTCACATTGGATATGGCTAACAACGAGACAAGTCTTGCCCTCTCACCGGCCACGCCGTGGGGCATATCCTGTGGCTCTGAGTAGCTCTGCCCACTGAGGTTTGGGTTGCTTGTTTCGAAGTGGATAATCTCATACTGTCGATGCCTTTCCTGTCCCTGCAGAATTACAAGCGACCGATGGATGGCAGCTACGGCCCGCCCGCTAAGCGACACGAAGGGGAGATGTACAACGTACCATACAGCGCCGGGCAGGGGCAGACGCAGCAGCAGCTGCCTCCAGCACAGACCCAGCAACCGAGCCAGCAGCAAACTGCACAGCCGTCTCCACAGCAGGACTTGTATAACCAGTATGGGAGTACATACCCTGCTGCTGACCGCCGATCTGCCGGAGGGCCACAGAACCAGTTCCCATTCCAATTTGGCAGAGACAGGGTCTCGGCTCCCCCAGGCTCCAATGCTCAGCAAAACATGCCTCCTCAGATGATGGGTGGTCCCATACAGTCTACTCCAGAGGGCCCGCAGCAAGGCGCCATGTGGCAAGGGCGCAACGAAATAGGGTACAGCTATCCGAACCGGCAGAGCACTGGCTCTGCGCCCCAGGGGCCTGCTTATCACGGAGTGACTCGAACAGATGAAATTCTGCATTCAGACCAGAGGGTCAACCATGAGGGACCATGGCCTTCCCACGGGAACCGGCAGCCTCCTTATGGTCCCTCTGCCCCCGTGCCCCCGATGACTAGGCCCCCCCAGTCTAACTACCAGACCCCCCCTAGCATGCAGAATCACATTCCTCAGGTATCCAGCCCAGCACCTCTGCCCAGACCTCTGGAGAATCGCACTTCTCCTAGTAAATCTCCATTCCTGCACTCGGGGATGAAAATGCAGAAGGCGGGACCGCCAGTCCCTGCCTCGCATATAACACCAGCAGCTGTACAGCCTCCCATGATCCGACGAGACATCACCTTCCCTCCGGGATCAGTAGAAGCTACGCAACCTGTGTTGAAGCAGAGGAGACGGCTGACGGCAAAAGATATTGGTGAGAGGAAACTCCTGCTTTTCTGCTTGTGCCTGTGAAGGGGGTGGGTGCTGCCGTTGCCCCTTGGTACAGTACTCCCGAGTGGAAGGGCTCGGCTGGCTTGCAGAGAATTGTATTTTTGGAGGTTAGCTGTGTTTTCAGACATCATTTTGGCATTGTCTGCGGAGAGATGGCTGGTACATACAGTCTGTACATCATCTTAAACAGGCTCTGCTCTTCATGGGTCCAGAAAGCTGTATCGAGTATCTCCTTTTTGTTTTTTAAACTCCAGGAGCTGGAAGTATCATGTGTTTATGTTACAGGAACTCCTGAAGCCTGGAGAGTGATGATGTCTCTGAAGTCTGGGCTGCTAGCTGAAAGTACGTGGGCCTTAGATACCATAAACATCCTGCTCTATGATGACAACAGCATAATGACCTTCAATCTCAGCCAGGTGGGTGCAGATGCTCTCTGATGCAGGTCTTTGAAGTGCTAATTCTGTAGGGTTTTCTGTCAGCGAGATGGCAACAAGCGGCTCGCGACCTTGTAGGGCCAGACTCCCAGGCGTCCCTGTACCTGCGGAGCACGCCGGCTCTGAAGAGAGCATGGGGTCTGGGTAGCTGTGCGCTGGTTACTCACTGGCCCGTGTAATCTATAGATGCCCGTTGGTGTGCAGGCCTGTGTTCTCCTCTCTGGTGAGATGTATTGCCTCTGTAACCGAGGAAGTGAATAACGGTGGGGAGGCCGTAATGGACTTTGCAGCGAGAGTGCTGTGAAAGGCTGGAGGCTGCTTGTATTTTTGGGTGTTGATGGCATTCGTTCACCTCTGGCTCGGCCTTTCCCCCCGGGACAGCGTGCAGCGAGGCTGGGATGCCAATCCGGAGGGCCAGCCTTTCTCAGTTAGTTGCCACGTGCCTCTGTGGCTGTTGTAAAAACCGCTCAGCAATACTGTAAAGGCTGTTTTGCTTAGCGCTGCCCTTCACCTCCCTGTGTAGTAACCAGAGGGGAGAAACAACGAAGAGCACGTGTGTGTTTGCACAGGTACGTGTGTCTGGAGGGGGGGCGGCTTGGATACTGACAGTCGGTATCTGGTTCTGCCTTTGTTCCTTTTCTCAGAGGACGGAAAGCTCTCTTTGGCAAACAGTTTACAGCCAGCATGAGAAGAACCCATTAATTAGCGTCACTGCTTAAATGCTTAGCCCTTTATGCCCTGCTTTCCCAGTTGCTCATGTTGGCCTAGGTTGTTTTCTGATCACTGTTCCCTTCCTTCCTCCCGCTCCTGTTTTTCTCCTCCCTCGTAGCTGCCAGGCTTGCTGGAACTCTTGGTGGAGTATTTCCGGCGCTGCCTGATCGAGATATTTGGAATCCTGAAGGAATACGAGGTGGGAGACCCAGGGCAAAGAACACTATTAGATCCCGAAAGGTTCTGCAAGTCTTCAGCTTCCTCTCATGAAGAAGGGGAGGAGGATGATGAACCACGGAGCCTGAACTGTGAGGAGGAAGAGGATGAGGAAGAGGAGGAGGCTGCGTTTTCGAGCAAGGACAAAGCACCTCTAGAGAGCAGTGAGGAAAAATTAGTTAGTAAATTTGACAAGCTTCCAGTCAAGGTCGTGCAGAAAAACGACCCGTTTGTGGTAGATTATTCAGACAAGCTGGGGCGAGTGCAGGAGTTTGAAAGCGGACTGCTGCACTGGCGGATTGGCGGCGGAGATACCACCGAGCACATTCAGACCCACTTTGAGAGCAAGACGGAGCTACCTTTGACTCATAAACGAGCTTCCTGCAACTCTGTCTTGAGGAAACGTTCAGCAGCTGAGAGCAATCTGAGCACTAGGGAAGGAGAGACTCCTCCGTCCGACAGCTCCTCGGAGAAGAGGATAACTGCCACCATGGACGACATGCTTTCGGCACGTCCGGGCTCCCTGGCAGGGGAGGAGGAAGAGGTCAAAGCTTTGGAAACGGCGAAGGAAAGCAGCAAGTTTCCCTTTGGCATTAGTCCAGCCCAGAGCCACAGAAATATAAAAATTCTGGAGGACGAACCTCACAGTAAAGACGAGACGCCCCTCTGCACCCTCCTAGACTGGCAGGACTCTCTGGCGAAGCGCTGCATCTGTGTCTCTAACATCATCAGGAGTTTATCGTTTGTGCCGGGCAATGACTTTGAAATGTCTAAACATCCCGGGCTGCTGCTGATTCTAGGGAAACTGATTCTCTTACACCACAAGCATCCAGAACGCAAACAGGCACCCCTGACCTATGAGAAAGAGGAGGAGCAGGACCAAGGGGTGAGCTGCAACAAGGTGGAGTGGTGGTGGGACTGCTTGGAGATGCTGCGTGAAAACACACTGGTCACGTTGGCCAACATTTCTGGCCAGCTGGACCTCTCCCCTTACCCGGAAAGCATCTGTTTGCCTATCCTGGATGGACTCCTGCACTGGGCAGTCTGTCCGTCAGCAGAGGCCCAGGATCCCTTTCCAACACTGGGGCCCAACGCGGTCCTCTCCCCTCAGAGACTGGTTTTGGAAACACTCAGCAAACTCAGCATCCAGGACAACAATGTGGATTTGATTCTTGCAACTCCCCCCTTCAGTCGCTTGGAGAAGCTGTACAGCACCATGGTGCGGTTCCTTAGTGACAGAAAGAACCCGGTGTGTCGAGAGATGGCTGTGGTACTACTGGCCAACTTGGCACAGGGGGACAGCCTGGCAGCACGAGCGATTGCTGTGCAGAAGGGCAGCATTGGCAACTTGCTGGGCTTCTTGGAGGACAGCCTGGCCGCCACGCAGTTCCAGCAGAGCCAGGCCGGCTTGATGCACATGCAGAACCCGCCCTTTGAGTCGACGAGCGTGGACATGATGCGCCGAGCTGCTCGGGCGCTGCTCGCCCTGGCCAAGGTGGACGAGAACCACTCGGAGTTCACGTTATACGAGTCGCGGCTGTTGGACATCTCCGTGTCGCCTTTGATGAACTCTTTGGTTTCACAAGTTATTTGTGATGTACTGTTTTTAATTGGCCAGTCATGACAGCTGTGGGATCCGAGACCCTGTGTGCGTGTGCGTGAGTGGAGAACTTAGAAACTGACTGTTGCCCTTTATTTATGCAAAACCACCTCAGAATCCACTGTCTGCCCTGCGCTGTCCTGCTTCTCCCTCGGGGAAAGATGTCCCCGTTCCCTCTCCCCTTCCCTTGCCCTTCAAATTTGTCCTGAATCCCTTATTAAAGGAGACAAAGTTCTGTCTACATAGAAGACTTTTTTTTTTATTTTAACCAAAGTTACTGTCGTTTACAGTGAGTTTGGGGAAAACGACTTGCCGTGTTATCACATTGACAGGCACCACTTTCATAACTGTTTTTAATGGTAAACTCTGAAGGACAAAAGTGACTGCTGAACTCTGTGTGGTTTATCGTTGTACATTCACAATCTTGCAGGAACCAAGAAGTTACCAGTTGTGAACAGACCTTGTCCAAGGGAGGCCTGTGCAGTAGCGTGTAGAACTTCATGTACTGTACACCTTAAACTGTAAACATACTGTAATAATGTCTCACATGGGAAAAAAAAAAAAAAAAAAAGCTGGATCAGCAGCAAGCTGTAGTTTTTAAAAATGTTTTTAGTTAATGTTGAGGAGAAAAAAAGGCTTTTCCCCCAAAGTATCATGTGTGAACCTACAACACCCTGACCTCTTTCTCTCTTCCTCCTTGATTGTATGAATAACCCTGAGATCACCTCTTAGAACTGGTTTTAACCTTTAGCTGCAGCCTGAATGCTGCCACGTGTGTATATATATATGACGTTGTACATTGCACATACCCTAAGATTCCTTGCAGTTTTGTCCCCCTCTCCCTGCCCCTTTATAGTATGACGAGTTAACGAGTTGATGACCTGCAAAAGCGAGACACAATTATTTAATCTCTTGCCAGACATCCCTCCCTGGAGGATGCTGTACAGGTCTCTGTGTATAAAGTCATTGCTGTCTCAGCAGCCAATCAACTTATAGTTTATTTTTCCTGTTTTTGTTTTCTTTCTAATCGAGGTGTGAAAAAGTTCTAGGTTCAGTTGAAGTTCCTGATGAAGAAACACAATTGAGATTTTTCAGTGATGAATTCTGCATATTTGTATTTCAGACGATGTAGCTAAAAACTTGATGTAAATTCCTCCCTTTTTTCCTTTTTTGGCTTAATGAATATCATTTATTCAGTATGAAATCTTTATACTATATGTTCCACGTGTTAAGAATAAATGTACATTAAATCTTGGTAAGATGTTTGTAAGGGTTTTTTTTGTTAGCAGAATGGGGAGGTAACTTCAGCGGTCAGGTCTCGTAGACGTGATGTTGCAGGTCAGCTCCTTCTCCCCACGCAGCACGGAGACCTCGAAGGTCCTGCGCGTTGCAGCAGCGCCTGGGGATGACGAGCTCCTGTCTTGCTCCGGAGACCCTAATGCTGGGTGCTCTGGCTTTGCTTTCTCTCTTTGGCTTGTTTCAGCGATGGAGTTTTGGCTTAGAGCTGCTTAGGCTCAGGTAGGAGCGGATTTGCAGTGCGAGGTGAAGCTATGGCAGAGACACAGGTAGCTCACGGGGTTAGAGAGGCTGTTGCTTGGAAGGGGGGGCAGTTCCCTTTCAGCTCCATAAAATGGAAAATTCTTATTCCCCTCGCATTTTTCACATTTTCTTGGAACCGTGGTGTGGGCTCTGACTTCCTTCAGAGCACGGGGTTTTCCAGCGGACAGAGCTCTGATGCCCTTAGGCAAACGGCCAAAGTTCAGGCTCTGCATACGAAAATCTGCATGTTTTCATGAGTTAGTAAATGGGTATTTTATTTAGCCTGAAGCTTTATCCTCAAATGATAATAGAAGCAGGCTTGCTAGAGCTCGTTTAAGCAAAAGAGCTAGTTGAAGAAAAAGGAGTAGGTTTTTTTAAAGGCAAGTGTATTTTTTGTTCAAGAAATCACCTCGTTTTACCCCCCTAGTCCTCTCCTCAGAAGGTCTCGGTTCCCAGAGCCCTCCCTTAGCTGTATTCCGTAAACTTACTTAGCTGTATTCCGTAAACTCCCAGATTCCTGGGAGTAATTGTGCCAGAATCAAACTGACTCTTTTCTGAAAAGTCTGTTTATCAGCAGGGATTGCGGGAGCTCTTTGCCTGGCAAAAGGAGAGTCCTTAAAATGGATTTCTGAAGAGACAGGAATGGTGCTAGGCTTCCTTGGCTTTAAAAAATACTGAAAGGAAACCAAGTTGTGAGATAATTCTGCTGGACTTTGCCGTTCTGCGACAACGTTGTTGATTTAAAACCAACTTCTCTGATAATTCAGTTCTGTATTCCAGGAGCTTTGTTTAATCTGATTAAATTAACGTTAAAAAAAAAAAAAAAATTACTTCTTTTTCTAAACAGAAAGGACCTCAGCAGCAAGGTTGAAGAAGGTAACGCGAGCAGCTTTTGCACAGCCTCTGCGTTCACGTTATGGTGAATTTAATCGTAAGTGCATGCTACCTTTGGGAGGGAAAGAATAGTGGCAAGTGGTACGTTTTACCAGCATTTATAAAACCTGTTGATCTGAGGGGAGTAATTCCACTCCCCCAGCGCTTGCGTTCGCGCAGATGCATACACCTCTCGCGCTTCTAAAATGGTTAAAAGAAAAATAGCAGAGATGAGAAATTAGTAAAATGAAGAACAAGCAGCGTTCACAGTTTGTAATTAGGGACTATTTTGAGAGCCACACCTGATCTCAAACTCGACTTGGCTGCCCAGAATGCAAATCCTTGATGCTTTGACCTGATTTGTACCCAAAGCTTTCAATTTCTGCAGGCATTCTTTAAAACGCCTCCCTGTGACCCCAACCGCTCCGTCGTTTCCCATTTTTACCAGCAAGGGAGAAAACTTGAGTTTTTTCCCAAGCCAGAGCCCTGATTAAAAGCACTCAGGGAGCCTCCCTTAAAGACGCAGTCGGCAACGATGATTTCCCTTTCATTCCTGCACCAGATACGGTCAGGCCGATACCACGGCGTGTCGGTTTTAAGCACAAAGGCTTGCCGCTCTTTGCCGTGCCGGCACCTGGCGGCAGCGAGAGCGAGACCCGACGGCGTGCTGCCACGGGCTTGCGATGTGGTTAAGCGTAGCGTGAGCTTGGTTAGGGTGAACGCAAAATCTGATGCCTCCATCATCACGTGGACGAGATCTTAAGGGAAACCTGCCCACCCTCTGGTAATAGTAAGTAATTAATATAATAACGTACACTTATTACCAGGCTATTGTTATGTGATGTTGCTTAATGTGCTTTGGCAAGAGACGTGTTGAAGCCGTGCCCTTGCTGCAGCCGCCGTGCGGCTTCGCTCGAGGTTTGTGTTGGTGCAGCTCCAGGAGCAGCACCTCGCTCTCGGCCAGGGCCGCCGGCTGGCGACGCGTCGTGCNCGGTACCCGGAAGAGGCGTGGCCGGAAGCGTGAGGGGCGGGGCGGTGAGGGCGGGCCGGAGGCCGCCGCCTTACTCCCTGGGCGAGCGGAGGAGCCGCGGCCGCCCCCGGTCCCCACAGCGCGCCCCGGCCGCCTCTCCCGGGCCGCGGGAAGCAATCCCGCCCTCCGCTCCCCGCCGCTTAAACCCCGGGCACCGGCCGCCACGGCTTTCCCCGTCCGGAGGAAGGCGCGGAAACGGAGCGCGAGTCCCCGGCGTCCCTCTTACCAGCAGCCGGCCTGCGGGTGCGCTCCGCCGAGCGGGATCTGTTCCGTCGCCGCCTGCGATAGCGAAGGCGGAGGGGAAAGCACGTGGGGAAGCGACGGCGACGCCCGACCGACGCGTCGCGCTCGGCCGCGGGTCCGTGGTCTGGAGCTGGGCGCTCGGGCCGCGTGTTGGTCCGGCGCAGGCTTCGCCCACGCGCCTGAGCGGTTGCGAAAGGCGCAAAGGGGCAGAAACCTTCCCGGTTCCCCTCGAAAGGCGCGGGCGAAGCCGCGCTGGGGCGGCAGCCTCCGGACCAGCAGCTGAAGCACCAGGCTGGAGCGAAAGCGGCCGCGAGGCCGAGAGCTCCCAGGGCCGCAGAAACAGCGTTGGGCAAACGGGATTTTTCCAAAATTCGGTCTTATTTCTTTGGCTTCCTGCTTAAACCACTTTGTAAACGCGCCTGGAGAATCTCCTGAATCCAGCAGCAGGTTGGAGAAGTACCAAGGGCTGCCCAAACCGCTGCTCTCCAGGTGCTCCCGGGATGCAGGCTGGAGTAGGTTTCCCAACGGGAATTCTGTGCCCCAGCCAGGAGCTGAGGGTGTGCGGAGGGAGGAAGGGCCTTTGCGGCGAGCACCTGCTGCCACCGGGCGGTCATCGGTCTCCACTGCGTTTTTACAGACCGTGCTGAATTCATATTTTCATTTACGGGATGATTTACCCAGCGCCTGTTTTGCTCGTACCCACGTCCTTTCCTTAGCGCGGTTTCCAGAGCGAGCAAAACGGAATTCATACCTGAGAGCAAAGGGAAACGCAGAACCCAGAGAGAAAGACATCTTTAATATTAATTAAGACTCTGCATCTTTTTTCTACTGCAATATTTTTAACCCGCTTCTGCCTTCTCGCGTCCTTTTTCCGTTCGTGCAGGTGCTCTTTCACGCAGCGCTTTTCGGGGTAGAGACGTTCCAGCTCTGACGCTGCGTTCTTTCCCAGCGCGGCGGTTGTGGGCTGCAGCTTTTTGTAGACTTGGCCGCTTTCCGTTGCAAGGTACGCTGCGTCGTGACAGGAACAGGCTTTTTAAAGCTGTTTGCCGTGAGCCTCCTCGGCGCGTTCACGCAAAGCTATTCCTCTGCTTTTTAAAAAATAGTTAAAAGCGCTGAGACAATTTCTGCCGCTGTGCTTTAATAGGATTCGCAGCTGTGAACGCGCTTTAATAGAATTTACAGCTGGGCTGAAGTATGCCCTCTCTTAAAATAACATCGCAGCTTCGCGATTCAGGAGCCTGTGCCTCCCACCAGTTGCTTTGTCTGGAGCTGTGAGTGCTCTGGAGCAAGAGGAGACTACGAGCGAACCCAAAACTTTTTGTATGTGGCTAAATAGGAAGCGTAATCCTGTGGTTAGGGACTGGAACTAAAATGAGCGTATTTAGGTCTTGGTTTTTTGCTTTGCTGATGGCTTGTTTTCTGCTCTCTCATGCAGTTTTTAACCTGCCAGGTTTTTTTCCCCGTCAGTGAAAGGGGAATAGGAAAACCTCAGTGTGTTTTTTAGATCCTTAGGTGATCGCTTTGAGGATCTTTATGTATTGTAAGGCGCTGGATCAGAAAGATGGCAGGTGGGAAACAGTGCAGGATGTGGTGTCGTTGGAACCTAGCGAGAGCTGTGGGTCTTCTGTTTCTCAAACTGAAAAGCAGTTGGTGGCTGGGGAACCAACGGAAGAAATGCATTATCTTAAAAAGCTGCACAACAGATACTGCCTGCCTTTCGTGGCTCTGGGCCAGTAGTTTTCATAGCAGGTCCCAGAACGTCATTCCAGAATATACAGGGATGAAAGCAGTGAGGCTCCGCAACGCGTTTTAAATCTTGCAGGTGAGGTGCGCAGGGAAGAGGTGGAAGAGAGCCACCTCTGCACGGGCAGTTTGCTTGACAGGCAGGTGCCCTCACTCTGGAGACCAGGACCCCTCCCAAAATACTGGAAAACTACAGGTGGAGAGGGGGGACCGGTGCGAGTGTCATGTCCTGGAGATGCTGTCTGTGATCGATGGAAGGGGTGCGGAGAAGCCTGCCTACCTGAGAAGGCACCTGAGCCTTGCGCTGACGCAGCGTGTGGGGTCGGTGCCGTGGAGGCAGCCCTGGATAAAGCCGTTCTCGGCTTCCCAGGGGCAAACACCAGGCGGAGAGGAGAGGGGGAGGGTACCTGGCAGCGCCTGGCCGGCTGCGAGCCCTGGTCAGCAAGGTGCTTACATAGATGTTACGCTCCATGTTTTCATTCTGTCTCTATTCCAAAAAAAAAACCAAACCCAAAACCAAGAAAGTTTCAGTCCCATTCAGCGCCTTGGAGCTTGAATGTGCATGTGGATACTTGGCGGAGCCCTGGCTTGAGCCGCTGGTGTTTCTGCTGAGGCAGGTGCTGAGGAGGCCAACGAGCCTGTCTGCTTCTGGTGTTTACACTGGCCCGGTGAGAAGTGGGCTGAGAGTACGTGTTACAACCTCTCTCCCTCTGCGTCCTGGCCAATGTTAAGAAGTCAGGGAATTATTTTTTTTTTTTTAATAGGAACATCGTCAAAGAGGTCTTCTGCGTGTTCTCCCAGATCCATGGTCTCTTTCATAAGTGACTTCCTCATTCGTAGAGATTTGCAGCCCTTTGAAGTGCCTGATAGTAAATAAAGGTGCATAATTTACAAACATGGCTGAAGCCAGAAATACCTTTCTGTGTCTGTCCTCTCTTTATCGATTCAGGTTTCCAAAACCGGAGGGAGAATTTCCCTGGCATCAGTGACCGAATGAGGCGACTTCGAGCTCAGAATGGAGTGGGTGAGCAGGCAAGACCCCCACCTCCGAGAGGTCGTGTGGTTTGCGGTGTGCTGCAGAGCCCTGACGCTTCTGCTGCAGGCAAGTCTTCTGTTCCCGAACCAAAGATGCTGCGACATCTGTTGTTTGCTGCTCCGAGGCGTCTCTCTTCGGTACTGCCTTGCGTACCGTGAGCTAGCTGGTTCTGCTTGATTGGGAAATCGTTGTCTCCTTTGGAGAACCAACTGTGTCCAGGGAGGCGGGTTGCCGTTAAGTAAAATTAGATAAATTTCCTTGCAACTTGCTGTGTTTTCATGCCGCTGTTGCAAGAGGCCGGTTTGGCAGCACAAGAGGAAGATAATAAACAGAAGAGGAGCAATAATCTCCTCCTGCACATTCCTCCCAAGTCTCATTTCCAGAGACATCCTTCTCTGAGCACGGGAGAGCTTGGTTGCTCGCTCCGTCCTACCTGTGCGTGCTGAGACTGCCGGCAAAGAGTCTCGCTGTAGCCGTGGCCCTGCAGAAACAAAACCAGCCTGAGAAAGCTCTTCAGCAGCAGGCCGCCAGCCAGCTGGCAGATTGCGGCAGCCCCGGTCACCACTGGGTAGGGCTGAGTGGAACCATCAGCTGAGATGAAAGACTCCGTGTTACAAATGCCAGAGGCCTGGTTAGAGCAGATGTGTGCTTCGTGGTAAAACTTTTTATGTCTTTTAGTCCCAATTTGTTCAGTGTGGCCTTTTCTCTGCCAACGCCGAATTTATTGCAGGGGACTCATCCCAGTCTACATGTAGTTAAGCTACAAAACCTAACCATCTGAGGTTTTGGGGGGTTTTGTTTCTTTTAAACGTATTTTCATTTGGCGTTACATTACAATGCATTAAGTTGCATACCTCCTATCTCATGAGCTTTCTGGGTTTTTCTCTCACCTTTTAAAACGTGGTCCGCACCACAAGCTCCTGGAGGCAGAGGTGCCTCAATTCTTGCTCGTCTCTGGAAGGTGAACCCCTTAGCGCACGCCGAGCTGCAGAGGTGATGGAGTGATCCTAGGGACTAGAGAGGGGGCCTGGAGTTGGCTGCTGTCTTCTGCATCAGTTTAATCTGGGAAAATGTTTTCCTCTAGTTCTGTCTCCTCTCCCTTGTACGTCAGCAGGGATAATAATGCCAAATTGAGTGGAACAGGAGGCTTACCGGTGCCGCAGAGGTACGCGGTGTGAGCGTGCGCAGTTAGATGTGCCTGAGCATGGGGCTGAGCAGTTTTCCCTGTCCGGTTCCGTGGGGATTCATGCTGGATATGTTCCAGAGCTTTATTCAATTGAAAAGATTGTGTTTGCACCTTTTCACAGTCTTACAGGTGTCCTTGCTGCAAAGCCCCTCAGCCTGGCCTCTGTGCTCCTCTTGTCCCCTTTGAAACCCAGGAGTCCTCCTCCTGCCTGGTGCTTTGGGTAGGGTACAAGAGGATGTCTGCTGGACTTCAATCCTCTCTTCTTTTTTCCAGGCTCTGTTTAACCTCCTGATCCCAGATCACGCTGCAGACGCCTTCTGTCCCCCTCGCTTGGCCGAGCCTGGCCTGTGGGACCTGCTCTTGGAGCGGCTGCTGGGAGGCCTCTCGCGCTGGGATGCGGAGCACTTCCTCTTCATCGCCGAGCGTGGTTACCTGTACGAGCACAACTGCGCCTTCTTCCCGCTGTACCCCCTCAGCGTGCGTGCCGTGGCCGAGGGTGCTCTCTGGCCCTTGCAGCGGCTGCTGCGTTTGCGGAGCCGCCTCCTGCTAGCAGCTGTACTTCTTAATTCTCTCTTTTCTGTCCTGGCAGCCGCTGCCCTGTATAAGCTGGGCTGCGTCGTGCTGCAGTGTCGCAGGGTGGCTTTCCTTGCTGCCCTTCTCTTTTCTATCAGCCCTGCCAACGTGTTTATGGCAGCTGCTTACTCAGAGAGCATGTTTGCCTTCCTGGCATTCAGCGCCATGTGGCAACTGGAGAAGGGGCAGAGCTGGCTCAGTGGACTGCTCTTCTCCCTTGCTTCTGGGGTGCGCGCCAACGGGCTTATTAATGCTGGCTTCTTTCTCTACTCCCGGGGTAAATCCTTTGCCCTCCAGCTCCAGGTGGGTTCAGGATCGGTAAGGAAGCTCCCTCCGTTGTGGAAGCAACTCCTTAGCGCGGCATCTTCAGCGGCTCTGATGTGTGCCGGGATTTTCCTACCTTTTGCTTTATTTCAGTATTATGCCTACATGAAGTTCTGTGGTCCTGGCATTGACCTGGAGCAGCCTGTTCCCAAGCCACTGCTGCAGCTGGCTCTGGACAAGGGCTATCGTCTGGCGGCCATGAATGGGGTTAAACCCCCTTGGTGCTCCCAGCGGTTTCCCATGGTCTATTCCTATATTCAAGATGCTTACTGGAATGTGGGCTTTCTAAGGTATTTTGAGCTCAGGCAGATACCGAATTTCTTGCTTGCTTTGCCTGTCACACTTCTGGGCTCCTGGGCTGCCTGGACCTACATCATTGCAAGCCCCCGGCACTGCCTAACCCTTGGTCTAGAGAGAAGAAAGAGTGAAGAAGAGGGTAAACCAAGAGCTGGATTTTGCTGCCCCGCTGTCTTCGTGTACGTGGTCCATTGCACGGTCCTGCTGGTGTTTGGATTCGTCTGCGTGCACGTGCAGGTAGGACGTTCATAGCAACGCGCAGGAGTCATTTCTTAAGGGGAATGCAGCGTGGTCGCTGAGGCAGTGACAGTCACAGCCCGAAGCTGTCCCAGCTGCAGGGCAGCACAGGGCAACGCAAACCAAGAGCTTTGCTTTTCGTCTTTCGGAGCTACTTCCAGAGAGGGTTTCCAAAGCCAGTTCCTCTGCTCTGCTGGAGAGGTCCTGAAGAGAGCTTGCCAGATGCTCGGTGTGATGAGGACACCAGGACGGGCATCGAAGGGTCCAGCTGGTGTTAGGTGGCATTTGATCTGTGCTTAAGGCCAGGCTTGCCAAGCCCTGCTAATCGGCTGTCGGAGGACAAGGATACCGGGTCATTACCATGTTGGGCCGAGCTTACTGGATGGCAGTGAAAGGATCCAGAGCCTGTCACCAGTCTCTAGAAAGCGTTTGAAGGTCTTTTCAGGATACAGCTAGTGGCACGAAAGGTTGGGGGTTCCAGTGAAAAAATAATTGAAGAGTGAGGTTCAGACCTCCCCTAACGCTGCTGCCCCTGCCCAGCTCCTGAGCTCTGCAGTGACAAGGAGTGACAGTCAGTTACCGTGCTTGTCCAAAACTCAGGGACCACTTGACTACTTATGCAAATGTCCTAATAAATAAAGCAGTTTGAGCTGAGAGGTGTTTCATTTCAATATAATAAGTCCTAGCACCGTGAACGGGGGATGTATTTCAATCCCGTTTATCAGCAATCTGAGGCAGATAGATGGCTCCTTCTGTGCCTCGGGATCAGGGCTGGTCAATTAATGTGGTTTTTGCTTTTCCTGTCGTCTTCAGGTGCTGACCCGGTTCCTTGGCTCCTCCTCTCCCATCCTGTACTGGTTCTCCGCTCACCTGCTTCAGGAATACGAACCTTTGCTCTGGAGCGAAGGGACTGATGATGAAACTGCAGCACCTCGCTCCGAGAAGTCTCTTCTCTGTAAATCTCCAGGTTCCTGTGGGAAAGGGACTTCTGAAAACCCCGTTGTGAGGCTGCTGACGAACTGTAGATTAATTACCCGCCTCGGCAAATGTATTCTTGGATTCTTCCTGTCCTACTGGCTGCTGGGGCTGATTCTGCACTGCAACTTCTTGCCGTGGACATAGCGAGGGTGTGCATTGGTGCGGACAGGTCGTGGGGCGGGAGCGCTGGTCAGAATTGGAACTCACTTTTTCTAAAAAGCCTGATATATGTATTGATGCTGTTGTCTCGGTTACAGAAGTGTTACTCCTCAGTTACTACTTATGTACAGAGCTCTCACTGTGTGACCGTGCTGAGATGGGCACGTTCTCTTTGCCGTGATACTGCAGCGTCCTGCCCCTCTCTCGGCTGTCATTCCTGATGGCCAAAATTCCTTTCAGCTGCCTGGGGCAGGGAATGCATCTCGGTTCCTATGCCTGCTGGGGGAAGTACCATCACCGAGCAATTATTTATGGCAAGGATCCCTGTCTGTCAGATTCTTGTCCGTCAGGAAGCATCCTTGACGGCGCAACAGGCGTCTCTTGCAGGGAGGATCCTGCTGCCTTGTGTGAGCCGCTCGGACCTCTCTGGTTCCTTCTCTTCCCAAGCGTTTGCCATGTCTTGGGGCAGGAACCGGCGGGGCTGAGGGGGGGACGGCAGGGCTGAGGGGAACCGTGGGGCTGAGGCGGGGATG
>VZTL01012714.1:51780-69111 GCA_013400535.1 Scopus umbretta
CCCGGGATCCCCGACTCGGGATCAAGCCCCCTTCCCTGCTGCGGGGAAGCCGTGCAGGGCCTGTCCCTCGGATCGTTCCCCACTGGGGTCCCTCGACAGCTCTTGTCCCCCTCCTTCAAGCCCCCTCCTTTTGCGGGGAGCCGTGGGTTAGCTGGCATCCCACCCACACCCTCGTGGTGGGAGGGAGGTGGGGGGGGGCACCCCTCTCCCCCGCCATAGGAGCCCAAATACCCCTCTGTTCTCCCCGCTGTCCCCCCGGCATTCCCTGCCTGCACAGCCCCCAGACCCACTTTGCAGGCAGTCGCTGCTTCCCCTTCGCCTGTCCCCGGGCCTGCTCATGCGAGGGGCAGGAGGGCTGGGCAGCGGCAGCCCTGGGCCTTGTTTTGCTCAGTTTGGTCCCAGGAAGGGATTTAACATCCCCCTGGGCTGCCCCCTCGGTCTCTAAATGCCCCCCCCAGTCTCTCCTCCTGCTGCTGAGGAGAGAACTGGTTCAGAATTCCAGGAAACCCCCAAAACTGGTGGGCTTGATCCACTGAGGCAGCAGGAATAGTGTTTCTGTTAAACGTGCTCGACAAACAGCGAAATTCTTTGGGGTCCCACCTTGAGGACCTGCCCTGGAGCTCTGTGCAGCGGTGTCAGGGGAAGAGGCAGCCGCATCTCCCCCGGTCCCCTTTGCTTTAGGAAAGCTGGCCCTGGGAAGCTCCCTGCTCCTGCGCCCCAAGGGAGGGGAGAGCCAAGAGCACCCCGTTATGTCCTGCGCTGCCCGGAGAAGCCGAGGAAGGAGCACCGTTGGTTATTGACACCTCGGAGGGCTTCTGCTGTCCTGCCTCTGCGTTTCTGTCTTGGGAGGGAAGGGAGCGTGTTTTTCCTGCCGCTGTACGAAGCGGGGGGGGGGGGGGGGGGNGAGTCTCGGAGTAAAGCTGCCCAAGCCTGCAGGCAGGGAGATGAAGGTATTTGATCGGATTAGAGGTTCTGAGATGAGCTGAAAAGGGGCAGGCAGCTGTGGGAGGCAGTAATGGCATCCTGACGTGAAAACTCCTTTCTTAGTGTCATCTGTGCCTCTTTGACAGCTTTCTCTGCTGTATCTGAAACTAATGGGCAGCACTAGCACAGTAACTGCTTTGTGCGGGGCCAAGCAGAGGACATCTGCTCTCCTCTCCCTTCTTGCCTAGTCACTCTTTCTTGGTTGAGTGTGCCCTGGGGCTTTCCAAGCTGTTATTTTAGCAGTGTGCTGCTTCTGTTGTATGGGTTACAGTTCGCTAGCCGTATAGCAAATACATCTTGCCTGTGTCTACAGTTCACATTTCTGACGCGATTTCTTGTTGCCTGATGGGGGGAAGCGGTGTCCAGAGATTCTCTCAGGAAAGGGGTGGCAACAAGCTCAGGCCTCTCGTTTTGGAGACCTTTCTGTCCTTCCGTTGGGGAGACGACTGAGGGGCTCGGCAGCAGCGCTGGTCTCAGGCCGAAGGGGTTTTGTTGCTTGGTGGCTGCTTTGTTCCGGACAGCTGAGCTTGGGAGCCGAAACAAAAGTTGCTTAATCCTCTCAAACTGCCTCGCAGCGTTGCTGAGACTTAGCGCTGCCCGCAGACACAGGGTTCAAGCAGCTTGCCTGTCCGTGCTCAGCTCTGGGTACTTATCAGTGCTTTTAATAGCAAATCCCTCTGCGGAGTGAGGGACGGGAGGGGTCTCCGGCACTGCGCCGTGCGAAGGGCTGTGTCCCTCGGCCGTCGTCACCTGTCCGTGCCGTGAGCAGCGGAGCCGCCCTGATGTGGAGTGCGATGGTGCCGGTGTGGAAAAACAGCCCCAGGCCGTAGTACGGCGAGCCCAGGAGTGGGCATCGTCTGCTGAGATGCCCGGTGGCTTGTCACAGCAGTGTCAGTGCTGGAAGGCATCCTCATCCAAACATCTGGCCCACCATGAAGGGCACACGAGTCATCCAGAGACAGCAAAGCTGTGTCGCGTTGAAGTCAGATTCCCTCTCGGCTTCACGTGTTGGACCAAACGGGATCGCGTTCACTCTGATTTTGGTTCCTGCTTAGCTTGGGGTGTTCTGTGTGTTCTTGATGCTGCTGTTCGAGAAGGTGACCGGGCTTTGGGGCAACTGACAGGTTTTTGAAATGCGATTCTGGGACTTCAAAAGGGCAAAGAGGTTGTGTACAGGGGCTTGTACTGCCATCTTTGTGCCAAAGACCCTGTCTTCCCAGTGCCACTCCGGTGTTTTCTGGGCTGGCTCTTGCTGTTCCAGAGGTCTCTGCAAAGCAGCAGCACTTCAGCCCGCCACCCCGTGATAATTCGTCGTGCGTAGTGTCAGAGCTGATACCCCGTTCTGTAGCGGTGGTTGGTAACAATGCGTTCTTTTCTTTTAACAGCTGCCCCTTCCTTGCCAGTCACCTCACCTTGGCCATCCCCATCATTGCAGCCATCCTCTTCTTCTTTGTCATCAGCTGCCTGCTCCAGACAAGCTTCAGAGACCCAGGTATCCTGCCCAGAGCCACCCCAAGTGAGGCCGCAGACCTGGAAAAGCGGATCGGTGAGACTTCTGTTCCCTCTGCTGTGTTTGGTCAGGTGCACGCCTCTTGTGTGTGTCTGCGTGTGTGCGCCACGCACGTTTTGGGCTCGGTGAGTCTCTAGAGAAAAGGCCAGAGGATCAGATCGTGAGGCTTGGCAGTGTCTTCCGAGTCCCGGTAAGAGAAATGCAACCAGCTCCTCTAGCACAGCAGGCAGTGCTTCAGAGAGAGGATTTGCAGAGCAGCAGAGGTGGTTTTTCCTTTCTGTTTAGTCCCATCACTTTCCCAGGCAAAGTCCTGTACAGTGGGTTGGGGCTGTACCTGTTCCTGCCCTCAGGATGGCACCGGAGCGGGCAGTGGCTCCGTGCAGCGCCCAGGGGAGGGAGAGCTTGCGGCATCGTGGCCTAAACATGAATACTGTTAGGAGCTGTGTACCAGCAGCTGGGGACCACGAGTTCCCCCTTCAGAATCATGCTGCCAGGCTCTTGAAGGCAGGGCGAGGGTGCCCGTGGTGCTCCGTAACGGTGCGTTAGTTACTTTAAATGTTGTCCAAACTTGGAGGAATCTGACCCTGTACGTTCTTCTGCAAAATACCCGTGATGAGGATGTAGGGTATTTAATTTAGGAATGAATGCTTTTTACGTTTATGATTTGCCACTGAGCCTGCTGTGCCGCAAGGTTTTTCTGTATTGTAATGGTTTCTAACAGTATGCTAATGTTTGTCCCCATCTAAAAACTGCTATGTCACGCTGTTTTGGTGGTGGCCAAGGAGGTGCGTGCATGCAGGATCTGTGGACCTTGTTGATGTGACCCGTAGTAACAAATACTTCAGCAAAGCTAATGTGAGACAACTCGAATCTGCCCCACTGAAGACAGTTGCAAGGCAGTAATTCTACATCTGACTAAAAAAATGGTTTTAAAATATCCTCGGAGTGGTTATCCATGTTTCTATTTATAAGTGCCTAGAGGAGTAATCTGGCTGCAGATGCTGCCTGATGTGCCAGCTGTTCCTGTTAACATAATCCACTTATTATCCTCTTAACGTGCTCCCTGTTACATCAGTATTTTCGAAGACTTCATCAGAGCTGCCAAGGTGCTCTTTCAAGAGTGACTTAAATAAAGGAATAACCCCCAAAACTGCAAATGTGATAGAGGTTTTCCAGCTCACGCTTTTGCTGAGCAGAGAAACGGTTTTCAGCTGCCAGTCCCCAATGAACAATGAAGTGCCAGCACACAGAGAAATGACTCGCAGTGTCCCTAAAAATCCTTGATTTCCACCTTGAGGATGAGGAATCCTCCTGCGCTACTAACATATGCCCGTCAAATTTCAATGCAATCTGCCTGGAGCACTTGAGACCTGCTCGCTGTCTTCCCCCGCTGTGATGGAAATGAGTGCTTGAGGCTGGTGACGCCGCTGGCTCCAGCTGCGGGTTGGCAAGTTGTGCGCCGGTGGCAGCGGGGAACGCTGCTGAGTTCACCCTAATGTGACCGTCCCCTGATTTCTGTAACTTGGATGTGTACAGAAGAGGAGGAACCACACGTGCATTAACAGATTATGTTGCCTCCTTGTGTTGTGATCCGTTAGACAGGCAGAGATGAGTTGGTGTCACTGGGCACGTTAACACTGCTGCTCTTATGCTCGCTATTTATAAATTGCTTTACGTTCTCAAACGGTTGGGCAGATCTTACTTCCTCTTGGCATCCCAGCAGCATTGCCATTGAATGGACAAGGAAAGGACATAAATAATGCTGCGAGGAGCTGACTGGAGTTCCTGGCTGCCCCACCCTGCAACAAATCCTGTAGGCTGAGCTGTCTCTTGGCTTTTGCTTAAAATCAGGAGAGCACGCCCCAGTCGCTTACCCTGCCAGGAAGCAGCTCAGGGCGATATGGGGGCTGGGGTTCCACCTGCAGCAGTTTGACTGTCCCTCCTTGCCCTTGCAGACAGCATGGGTACCTCTACCTATCGCCCGCCGGCCCGCACGATGGAAGTGGTCATAAACAAGTATGTGGTGAAACTCAAGTACTGCTACACCTGCAAAATGTTCCGCCCTCCACGCACCTCTCACTGCAGCGTTTGTGACAACTGTGTCGGTAAGCCCGGAAAGTGGAAAGGTGTCAATCTCGTGTGTGTTGGGGGGTGTTTTCTGCTCCTGGACAGATTGCTTTTGCTTCTATGTAAAGGATTATAAAGCGAGATACTGAGTGATCTTTCTTCTTCCCACTTCAAATGAAAGCAACGCTGGTGCAGTGGCTCGGGGTAAGGGGGCAGCACGTCCGAGACTCTGTGTCTCTGCTTTCCCTAGTTCTGGGAGGACTGCACCGTGAAACGCGGTTAAGGCCCCCACCAAACACAAAGCTTGCTGCAGGCTCCTTGTTGTCTGTGGCCTTGCTGTTGCCAGGCTGGTAGAGATACCACCATAGACACCATAGATGCTGGGTGAGCTCTTCTGTGTCCTCTCCCTGTGCCACAGACTGCGGTGGAGCAGGAGGGAATGGACAAAGACCTGAAGAAGAGTCTCGGGGGGGCTCCACGCAGGCAGGCACCGGGCAGCTGCAGGAGGGCGGGCAGGGAGGTTCCCAGCGCAGCCTGCCTGCCTTTAACTAGCAGCAGGGTGGCATGTGATTTAGGGACATGCCCGGAGAGCTTACCCGTGGTGTGGCTGCTCCTGGTCATGCACCATGTCGCCGCTTTATGCTGTCTGCTGGGGCAGCCCGAGGAGCGACCGGCCCGCGAGTGGCCAAAGGACCCCCAGGGCTCTGGTTAAGGGAAGAAGTTTGGGAGTTGCCAAGCGTTACACGTTTGGGGGTAGCTGTGGGTGGCCGTGACTCCTCCTTATGCCAGAACGGCTCGCTGGAAAGCAGCCGTGGCTGGGGCAGTGTTTGGAGAGGAGCTGTCTGGAGGAGCAGCCGCGCGCCGCCTTTGTGCGCGATGGGGTTTGTTGGCATTGATGTCCCCCGCAGGACGGTTACCGCAGTCCTGTTAGTCTGAAAGGCAGCCCTTTCATTAGAAGGCAGTCAGCAGTGTTTCCAGATATATTGTAGCTGCCCTGTGTTCCCAGGCAGTTTCTGTGGTTTGAGAGGCGTATCTTTATAACTTTGAAAATTATTTTCTGCCCCAAAGAAGGTGGGGGAAGCTGACATGCAGAAAGGGAGCAGCGATGCTGCGTGCACACACCCAGTGCTGCTAGGTACTGGAAAAACTGCCACGCTCTCCCTGCTCTCTTTCAGTTTTAGTAATGGTAGATGTTACCAGTCACAAGCCTTGCATTTATGCAGGGTTTGGTGAGAGGAAAGCTTTGGCCTTTGATGATAAAAAAGGGCATGGGAGCAGGCAGCAGTGCTCCACTGGAACTTCTTGCTAACGTACTGCTGCAGAGAGGTTCTGGTCTCAGGGTGGTGGGTGGAAGCTCGATTTATAGCCCCTGGTTTTTGGAGGCTCAGCAGAGTTCGCTCTGTTACGGGGTGCGAGGTGTCGGGAGTCCTCACCGTGTCCCTTTGTTTCAGAGAGGTTTGATCACCACTGCCCCTGGGTGGGCAACTGCGTGGGGAAGCGCAACTATCGCTACTTCTATGCCTTCATCCTCTCCCTCTCCTTCCTGACAGCCTTCATCTTCGCTTGCGTCGTCACTCACCTCACTCTGCGTAAGTACCGCGAGTACTAGCAGCAGTGTGTGCCGTGCTCCTGGCCACGAACGACTTGAGGCAGCCCTGGGTCACTGTTCCTGTTGGACAGAGAGTGGGAAGGGTCTGGTTGGTTTACAGCAGGCTTTTCAGTGCCAGCGGCCTGAATAAACAGGGTCTCAGACTGCAGGGAACCACAGATCCGCCCTGCACCTCGCTGCAGAGAGACCTTGAGAACTGGTGACTGGGCTATCCCCTGCAGAGCAAATGAGCTGATGGGTGCATCTGCTCTTACCCTGGCGGGGAAGGCGACGTGCCTGTCGGCCCCAAATCTTCTGGAGCTGTGTCTGCACACTGACGTTTCTGCAAAGTTACAGACTGCAGATGTTTCTCAGGCAGCCAGGCAGATCCATATGGCCCACAGGAGGGTGGCTGCGTGCTCAGGAGTGAAGTGTTGGCTGGGGATGCAAGGCTGCCTGATGGGGTGTCATTCCTTGTCCTGTTTTGCTTTGCAGGCTCTCAGAGAGATGGATTCATCACCACCCTGAAGACAACACCTGCAAGATATCCTTCTGATGCCATCAGCTGCTCAGACAGTCGAGCACTGGTGCAGCAATGCTAATTGTGTAACAGAAGTGCAATGAGCTCTTTGCAGGGTCACCTTCACGTACTTTCCACAACTTAATTTAGTTCCCTAGCTACCTGGCTGGGGCAGACAGGCATCTCTTTGCCTGTAGACTGGTAACATCACCAAACTGGGAAGACCTTTAATTCCTTAGTTAGTTCACCTCCAGGGACTAAGAGCAGGTGACAAACTTGTTTCCCAGTTTGCAAGTTCACGTGGAAAGGGAAGCGGCTGGAACAGGCTGTGCCTTGGCAGATGCCTGCAGAATGACATGGGGCATGGGAAGCTTGCTGGGATGTTTTCGTGGCCCAGTGTGTGTGGTCACAGTGCATACCCCCAAAACGGTCCTCTGCCTCTCCTTGCGGGATGAGTTTGTTCCCTGAGACTTTCTTGACTTTTGTTTCACTGTGCTGGAGCTGGTGATTTGTTTTTTCTCAGTCTGGTCTATTTTGGGCCTCTCAGGTTTTCACACTTATTTAGTTGCCTCCAACCTGACGACAAACGAAGACGTAAGTACCTGGACGCCTGTCCTTCTGCAGGGCCGGCCCTGCTCCTTCCTAAGCAGAGGTGAGGCTGTCAGGGGATCCTTGGCTGCCTGCCTCAGCACAGCATCTCGGTAAGGCACGCTGCCTGCATTGCCCGTGATAATCCACGGCAAAGCAAACGGCCCGTGCCCAAGGCTTGTAGGCTGTGGTTGTGTCAGGTAGCCGAGTGGGGAGAAGCAGCATGCAGCAGCAGGGGCCTGTGCAGCGCGTGTTGCTTGGCAGTGTCAGGCTGTGGGGGTCACGCGCTGCAATGTTAGAGAGGTCACGTGTGTGTTTTTTCCAGTCTGTATGTGGCCTTGTTTAAAATTAGGAGTTCCGGGATTAAAAAAGGAAGGCTGGCCCCAGAGATTTATTTGGGTGTTAGCCTGGGACATGGGTGATCTTAATTCAGCACCCCACGTAACCACAAGTTTCCTCTGAGACCCTGGGCAAGTCCCTTTGTCTCTATCAGTTCCTCATGTCTAATTGGCAACTAATGTACAGACATCTCCTAATGAGATTTACTTCAAAGTCTGGGGTGCTGCAGCCTCCACGGGCCAAATGAGTACCCTGAGCAGGGCGGATTGTACGGAAAAGCAGGATCTGTCTGATCCTCGGAATCAAAATTCACCCTTCTGGCCAGAAGTACCTGTAATCCTTGCTGGAAGCTTCCAGCGCTGCAGAAGGCAGGTTTGCATCTTTTTTTTTTTTTTTTTTTTTTTTTTTTTTTCCCCNTTTTTTTTTTTTTACTTTTTCCTCCCTTTTCCTCTCCACCTTTCGGGTACCCTCAGAAGTGTTGGCAGAGATGCGCAAGGCCGTGTCAGTGAAGCTAATGGAGGTCGTGCCCCAGTACCGCGAGCGCCAAGTCCGAAGCGCGTGGCCCGTTGCCTCTCGGGCCGCATTGCCCACGTTGCCAGCGTTAGGCTGCAAGTGGGGAGAGGAAGTAAAAACAAAAGGAGGAAATGTAATGGTAAATGGTTCGCTGCAGCCAGGGGCTGAGGTCAGGTATAGCATCTGCCCACTCGTGTGTGTGTGCCTACGCTTAATGGGACCGGGGTTTCGAAATCAGAGTCCCGGTGACAGCTGCTCAGGGTGGGGACAGATGAGATTGTTTCCTCCTGTTGCAGGGTGGCCTGGGAATCCCCTTGCTGTTTGTTCAGCCTGAGGAGTCCAGGAGGGACCATGAGCTAGAGCCCTGCTCTGATGAGCTTTCAGCCTAGCAGAGAATGAGGGGAAGAGGAGGAGGAGGCTGATGTTGAAGATGGTGGTGCTGACAAGTTACCATGCAGCACGGGGAGGGCACAGCTTCGGAGCTTTCTAGCTGCAGGGTTGAACCTTGGCAGAGGCAGGAGCAGCATATTGCCGTCTCCTCTGGCTGCCTTTCTGCAGCTGTCCTGCCTGTAAAAGCGAAGAGAGGGAGGGTGTTTGCAGTAAGACAAGCCTTCTGCCTCTTGAGCAGGGATTTAAACCCAGTCCACTGTCGCCTAATTGTCTGCCATCACATCTTCCCTGTCTTAATCTGCGTGTGTCCTTTCCCTTTCAGATCAAAGGGTCCTGGTCAAATAAGAGGGGCTCAGAGTTTGCCAATCCCTACAGCCATAAAAGTATCCTCACAAACTGCTGTGCGGTGCTGTGTGGACCATTCCATCCCAGGTAAGAGCCTTTGACTTCCCTGGCGTTGGGAATCGCATCCTGCTCTGTGAGAGGACAGATTTATCACAATTCAGGGGAGACTCTGTCAGCACAAACACATCTGCTTGGAGGAGGAGGAGGAAACAGTTTCCCAATCTCTGCAAAGGAAGGCTGGAGCCATGTATAAGTAGGAGATATAACTGTTGCTTCTCCTGTGTTTGAGCTTGACGAGTTCGGGTCACTTGCAGTTGTTTCACGGAGCTTGCAGGTAAGACACGTCCTCGATTCAACGGTGGGAGAGTAACGGCACCCAAGGGCTCAGCAGCGGCTGGGAATCCCGGTAGTGGCAGGACTTCTTAGCGCGTGTTTTCCCTCCGGTACTCTGAGGATCAAGCATCGTGGCGAGCAGCCAGCAGAGATCCGCACCAGGCAGCGCGGACACCCTGGGTTTTACCAGCATTTAGATGACCTGAAATGCTCAGTAGCATCCTACCAAATGCTCTTACCTGTCAGTTAACCAGAACCGACATTAAAACAAGGGCGAAGCCGGGCAGTTGGCGGCAGAGGTGAGGAAGCTTTGGGCCTGAAGCACGGTACCTGCAGCACAGGATTATTGCTGCTTTGTCACAAGAGGGTGCAATTGGGCAGAGTCAGGCCAGCGTCCCCTTGCACTGTGCTGCAGGAGTGGAAGCCCTGCGTTTGGAGCTCTCAGCCTGTCCTAGGGCATGTGGGCATCCTCGAGACAAGTTTGGATCTGATTTGGATTTATGTGGAGCATCTCAGAGGTGCTAACTCGGCGCAACACAACGGCAGGGGAGCGTGTCTGAGGCTGCTCTGCTGGGGTCTGAATGTGGTTTACACTTAAATCTGGCCCTGTGCTCTGAAGTACCCCCACAGAGGTGCCGAAATGCCAGTGCTGCCGCTTGGCGATGGTAAATCTGCGGATTCGGGGAGCCGAGCTGTTTGCTGGGAGGTTGTGGGGAGAACAGTGTTTTACTCCAATTCTTTTCCTCGTTCGTGTTGCTTTCTTGTTGTGAAGACCTTTTGCCAGTTCCCATTTGGGTTTGTGGTGACCCAAAGCTTGAACTGCCTAAAGGCTGTTTGGTGGCTTGTGTGATAAGTTCGTGGTTTGTCTAACGGGCAGGAAGCCGTGTTCTCCAGCGCGCTCCCGCCGATGCTTTGGTTAGCAGCTCCCGCGAGGAGAGCCCTCGCTGTGGCTTGTGAGCTCCCGTCTTCGTGGAGTCTTCATCTCCTTAACTCCTCTCCCCTTGCACCCTTCCCTTTCTGTTTTCCAGTTTGATAGACAGAAGAGGATTTATCCAGCCAGACGTTGGGACCCCGTCCAGTCCTAAGAGCGAAATCCCTTCCTTTGGAGCTAAAACTGACACCAGCATGGTAGGAGGCATTCCCTAGCAGTGCTGTGATGTAGCCCAGTGCCTGCCGTGCCTGCACCTCACTCCAGCCAGTACCTTCTCCTCTTACCATCTCCCCGGCCTCAGGCTGGACAGCCCTGTGATGCAGAGCTGCCAAAGACTCACTCGAGCCATATGTTGCCTTTTTTTTTTTAATTTATTTATTATTTTTTTGTTTATTCATTTCACTGTGATGTGGCCTGTCTGGATTTTCGACTGATAGAGCCCAACAGCATGCAAGACCCTCAGACTTGTGCAGAAAGCAGGGGGTCCCTGCTGTACCTGGAAGCAAATAGGTCTGGGGAGCCACCAGACCTCTTTGGCCGGAGCATCTGCTCCAGGGGGTCGCTGTGTTTCCTACTGGGAGTAATGAGGTGGGCCAAGGGTGGGAGATGGGGACTGGCAAACGGTTCCCATTCTGAGCTGGGCTGTCACGCCTTATCTTCTGGGCTGGTGGAGGCGTAAGTTCCCCGGTGTCCCTGTTATCTCCATGAACGCGTCCTGCTCCCCTGTGCTGACGTGGAAGGGCTGCTCTGTCTCTTAATGGCCGGGTTCTCACCTCGGCTGCTGCCGGAGCAGCTTTTCTTTTCCAGAAGCTGCCGTGCCTTGGTAAATTGGGCCTGTTCAGCTGGGAGGACTCTGGCTCCCAGCAGACGTGGAAGCTAGCTAGATGTCCCAGCTGCTGTTGTCCCTATTTTCTGGCTGGTCATTGAAGGGGTGCTGAAGCACTCTTTGTGTTTTGGACCTGCCAGTCAGTAAGATGACTTTTTGCAGCAAGGACACAAGTTAGGATGACCCCCCTTTTAACGGGGAAGAAGAAATACGGAGCATTCTGTGGCTCTCGTCATGAGATGCTGGCTGGCAAAGCTACAGTTGTAAGATTCAGTAACCTTAGCTTGCCAGGAAAGCCTGGTTATATCCTGTCTGTAGGAGACCAAAAGGCCACAGAAAAGCGCCTGAATTCCCGAGGGTCGCACCCTTCCCAGGTGGAGTTTCGCAGAGGAAGCAGTAAGTGGGTGCTGGTCTCCGATAACTTCATTTCGTGCTCTTGGTTTGGGCTTCTGGCTGGCAGACGAGAGCAGGGCCGTCCCCAGCACCTCCGGAACGATTCCCATGTGCCTGGGCTCATCCACAAGCATCACTCTGTGCCTGCGGAAGCACGGCAGAGCCGGGCTGGGCAGCCAGCTCTGCGTCACTGACACTGGAGTGCGCGTAGGGGAGAGTCGCAGACCTTGTAAGCAATACTTGAATTGCGTTATTAAAAGCTGCTGGATATTTTTGCACAATTTGTAGATATTTCCCTATTCCCCCCCCCCCATATGTAGAATGTTTTATATTCGGTGCAGGTAGCGTTGTACATGTTAGCACTAGGGCAGAGGCTTGCAGCGTTTTGTGTCAAGCTGCCTGGTTAGGATCAGATGCATTTATTCCAACCTCGGGCAGAGGCCGCACGCTTACGGGGACGGCCTGTCCCCGCTGAATTCACCAGCATTGTGCTTTGCGCACTGGGAGTGACTTCGGGGGGCGGCAGAGGCGGCAGGTTCCCCCGGCCTTACATTTCTGGCTGCCATCTCTGCGCGGCCAGCGCTTGTTTGCTGTGGCCACCACCTCTGCCTTCCCCTCCGAAGAGCTGAGGCGAGAGCTCGGTGGCGGAGGCTGCTGAATTTCTACCGGATCCCGGCAGATGGCCCTCGCTGCCCGGGGAGGCTCCCGGTGCTGCTCTGCCGCCCGCCTCAGCCCCGTGGCTTCGTGCCATCTCGGGGGCCAGGTGCTTTAGCGCGTTGCCCCTGTTGCATCCGGAGAGGCCACCCTGCCCTTCCCTCCCCGCTTCTCCCGGAGGGATCTCCCCAGCGGGGCTTGTCCCTGCCTCCGAGGAGCCTCCACGCTACCTTCTCGGGGCAGGCGTGGGGCCGGGGCGAGCCGAGCTGTGCGGAGAGGGTCTGGTGCTGGGGAGCGAGGAGCGGTGGTGGTACCAGGGGCCAAACTCCTTCCTGTTTTTATTTAAACTGGTTTCCTTTGTTACTCAACATAATAAAACTATATTTTTAAAGAGTTAATTGCTTGGATTATTATTTTATTCCTTTAAGACAGAAGAGGGCAGGTGTCTCGGTGTTTAACATCTGTCAGGTGGCAGCTGGACGTTTTATTAGGCCCAAGCCTTGCCTGGAAGCTCTTCCCACCTCCTGCAGGAAAGGGATGCGCAGCAGCAATGGGTGCTGCCCTGACTATTGCTGGAGCAAAGGGATTTTTCTGTCCCGTGTCTCCGGGCTGGGCAGGGTCTCAGCTGCTTGCTGGTCTCCTTCCTGCAGAAGCTGTCACCTGAGCATCCTCTCCCCACCCACCTCGCTCGGCCCAGAGCTGTGCCGGGATCTGTGGTCCCCATGTCTCATCCAGCCCTCTCTGGCCGTGCCAGCAGCTAGTGAGGTGCATAATCTCTGGTGTCTTCCCCAGGAGGATGCCTGCCAGGACTTTGCCATTTCCTGCACAGCCTGACGGGATTTGCCCCCTCCTTGGACGTTAGCCCTGCTTTCTGAGGGTTAGCTGGTAAGAAAGCGCTTTCTTCTCCCTGTCATCCACTCGAGCGACCCATCTCATCTCCACTGCATGACCGGCTCCGTCCGCGGGGCCCACCACCCTCCGGCTGTGTAGACATCCGTGTGCCTTGTCCATCCCACCGGCGCGAGGGGCGGCGAGCCCTGGGTTGTGCCGTCTCGGTGTGGGGCTGCGTGGCGGAGGGGGTGCCCGCAGCCTGGACGGGGGGAGCGGGACGGTTTCCCCCAGCTGTGTGCCGGGGCTGGGTTACAAGATGGAGCCGCCGGGTCTGCGTGTGCGTGCGTGGTGGTGCTTGGAAACCGGCGCGGCTGAGGGTTCCTGAAGCCCGGGGCTTGCTGGATGGCGCGCCGTAGTGGTTTGTGCTTCGTGGAGCTGCCATGACGGGCTTGGAGGAAGCCCCCAGCTGATGCAGAGATTTAGCGTTTGGAGCGAGCTGTGGCCCAGAGGAGTGGGAGCCTGGAACAGATTTCTAATCCCAGCTCTGACCCGCTCTGTGGTTCAGGCAATCCTTCCTCTGCCTGTTTTCCGCTCTGTAACGCCAGGTTCCTCCTCCTCCGACGTGCCTGTGGCCACGGTAGGTTCCTTCCAAATCACGTTGCGATGAAGCCCTGCTTCGCTCGGGGGCTGCGGAGCTGCCCTTCTCCCTCCTATGCACCCTGCCCTCTCCCTCCCGCAGCACCCCATGGGCTCCTGCCTGCTCGAGCCTCGGCAGCAGCGACGCAGGCAGGCTGCCCCTTTCGCCCTGCCTGTATCTGCCAGCGCTCTCCTCCATCCCGGACTGTCTCCCCTTTCTGCCACCGAGCCTGGGTGCTTCGCTCTGCTCCCTGCTGCTCCTCGCTCATGTATTTCTGGCACTAACACTCTCTTCCTCCCCTCTCCTCTCTCTCGCACCGCGTTGATCCAGTATCGAGAGCCCTGGTGGCCTGCAGCCCTCTGCCCCTCGTGGAACACCCTGCGGGGAGCCAAGACGCTGCGGGCAACACCCAGGACTACAGCCATGACCACCACGAGTGCCTCTGCTCGCCAGGGCTACGCGGCTGCGCCTTCCTCCCTCCCACCGCAAGAGAGGGGGGAAAGCGGCCATGCACAAGGAAAAGCTTTTCCAACCCACCTCCGGGAGCCGGGATGGCCATCCCGCGGGTTCAAAGCGCAAAGCCATACAGCCACCCCATCCGAGTGCAATAACTGGAGCTCCTGCTGTCTCCTGCCACCGGACAGACTCGCGCAACCAAGCCGAGGCGGCCGGTGGCTCCCCGTAACCACCAGCCTTACCCCCAGTGAAGGTGTCTCCTCTCCCATAGGTGCTGGTTAGCATTCCAGCAGGCTTTCGAAACGAGCAGGCTTCACGCCAGCGTGTTTACAGCTGAGCCAGTGGCATTACACACCCGACCCCACCAGCCCCTCTCCGAGCCGTGTCTGCGTGTCAGAGGACTCTCCTCTGCAGACGGGAGTTAGTGCGTGGTCAGAGTTTACCCTTGCAAACCCCCCTGGCCAGCTCCTCCTTTCCTGTTTTGTCTTAGCGTGGCTCTAGTTTTAGGGAAAAGGGGTTCAAAGCCCCGCAGGACCTTGACCCGCCGCCTCTGCAGCTGGCGTTGCTGGAGGCTGCGGCACAGCCTGGCTGCTCCAGCACCCAGCACCAGGTCCTTCCACCGCCGGCGGCCGGGCTGGGAGCCGCACCGCGGAGCTGTGCAGCCAGGCCTGCCCCCCAGCCCAGCACAGAGCCCTGTAGGATTCACCATCTATTTATGCCTTTTACTTTTGTAACAAAATAAAAGTTTCTCCTATTTACTGTACGCCAGCGTCTGCCTGCTGCTTCGCCGGTGGAGAGGAGCTGCTCCCTGCAGCTCCTGCCTGGGCATGCCGGTGCTGCGCGGGGCGGGGGAGCCGAGCGGAGTCACGGAAGGCTGGCACCCCTCTGCCGTCGGCCATGCCGGCCACGGGGCCGGGAACCAGGAGCTCCCTAAACTCGTCTGTGGCACTAGGCATGGCCTTGAGGCAAGTCTCAGCCTTTCGTGGCTCTGCAAGCTCCTGCACAGCGGGGAGGGCATGAGCCTTGCTGCTGGGGCCAGGGAAGGAGCGGCGGGCAGTGCCTGCGGGACCCGGGGCGCAGTGAGACCCCTTGGCAAAATTCATCCCCCGCTGCAGTGCCGGGAGCCGGCAGCGTCCCCACAGCCAGGGGAGTGGCAGGGCTGGCCGGGTGAGGACGGGGTGGCCGGGCAGGCTGTGAGCATCCTTCCAGCGCTGCTGGGAATGGCCAGGAGCATCCTCTGCCACCTTCCTGCCATCACGGAGCCGCTGGAGCACCCAGCCCATGCCTGCTGCCTGCAGGCAGCTCGGCTCACGGGACTGGAGACGTGTGGTGGCGCGGGCAGCATCCTCCGTGGCTGGGGCTTATCTGGGTATCCCTCTCTCCGGGGCAATGCACAATCTGGTGCTGCTCTTCAGCATTCGGGGCACCCGCAGGTGCTCCGCGGGGCGATGCTGCAGCCAAGCTCACCCGCAGCCTCTGCGCAGCAATGTGGGGCTCTTCCCTTCACCCGCCCGCTGATTTTCACGAAACCGGTAGAGCAGAATGCTTCTGCAGCCTCCTCTCAGCCCATTGTAACCAAAATTTGGCAGCAGCTCAACCCCTTTGGCAGGGGCCGCCGGCAGACGCCTGAGCCGAGGCCAAGCCATCACACACCCCATCTGAGCTTCCCGTCCCGCTGGGGGGGTCCTGCCAGGGGCCGGGGTCTCCCCGCGGGGCCCTCTCGAAGCAGAGGAACAGAATTAAACGGTGCAAATGCAGCTGGGCTGGTGCAGGCTCAGCCCCAGGTTTTGAAGCCAGGTCTGGTGGTGAATGCTTCGCCGGGGCTGGGGGCTGCGGACCCCGACATTGTACGGCGTTGCCGCTCGAAGGGGTGCGAGCTCAGGCTAACTCCCACCCCGGGATTGCTGCCTTGCGTTTTTGCAAGGGAAGGGGGTGGCTTTTAGAGCGCCGGGTCCATCGGGCTGCCCGTTTGGCCCCCAGCCCCTCTGTCAGGGCTCTTGCGCTTGGCTGAAGCTCTTGGAGGGTCCCTGCGGGTCTGCCTCCCCCCCTGCACCTCGTCTGCCGGGCAGAGCGTGGGAGAGGAGCAGTCGCGTCCCACGTGGCCGTTCCTTCGGAAAACACCGTTTCTCGACTCAGCGGGGTGTAATCTGCTCCCACGGTGGATCACGCTCATCTGGGGAAGGAGCTCTAATTGCCGGCGAGGCGCTGCACGTGGCGCAGCTCTGGGGTGGGAGATGGAGGGGCTGCGGGGAGGCTGGTGGAGCCGGACACCCTCGTCCTGCCGCCGCGCGAGAGCCCCTCGATGGGCAGGGGTACCCCAGACCCACCACGTGCCCGGGGGCCTGGCCGGGGAGGGGGTGAGCCGCCCTGAATCCCCTTTGCCAGGGTGGGGAGGGAGCGATGTGGAGGCTGGGGGTGTTTTCCCATGGTCGGGAAAAGCAGCCACAGGTTTTTCTCGCATTCTCCATCCCCGGCATCCTCCATCGCCCCTGTCCCAGTAGGACCTGAGGGAGGCGGGGGGGATGACAGGGACGGGGCACTCCCGGCCAGGGTGGCACTGGGGACTGTTTGCAGAGGTGAGTAAAGCAGCAAGTCACGCTGATTTAAAAAAAAAAAACCACCAAACCCAAACCTTTTTCCCTTGGCCTGGTGCCGCCGGGCACCCGCCCCACCCTGCCCTTCCCGCACGGCTCCCGCACGGCAGATAAGGCCGGGGATTGGCACGGGCTGCGAGGCCAAGGCTGCGCCAGCACGGCGAGGAGCCGCCAGCGCCCGGCGTGTGGCAACAAGTTAAAGCAGGTTGAGAGTGAAACTGCAGCGCAACACGAAGCACAGATCCTAATCGGGGCGGCGCGTTTCCACCGGCGGCCCTGCGCTGACAGCGAGTTTGTGTGGAGAGAGAGAAAAAAAAAAATTTTAAAAATTAAAAAAAAACAAAAAACCCCCAAACCAAAGCTCTTCAGTTACAGCTTGAGAGATGAGAAAAGTCCCTGGCGAGATGCTGGGATGGAGATTGGGATGGGGAAATGGAGCCCCGGGCTGGAGGCGAGCGGTGGGGAACCCCCGCGTTCAGCAGGGCTGGCTGTGGGTCTCCCTGCTGCCGGCCGGGTCTGTTCTCGCACCGGCGGTGGCTTCCCCACTATGGGAGGGTTTGGGGGGGGGTCAGGCCAGTCCCGCCGCGCGGCAGCTCAAAGGCACGGGGCGATGGTGCCCTGGTTTGGGGCGGTCCCTCCTGCGGCGCCTGGGCAAGTTGCTGAGCCTCTCTGCCTCGGTTTCCCCACCTGTGGGAATAAATACCTGCCTGTCAAGCCCTCGCAATTACCAGCAAAGTTAATCACCATATAAAAACGACAGTGATATGATTTTGGGGGGAGAGGAAACCATTTTTATGACCAGACACACCCCATGGCCCGTTTCTCCGGGGTG
>VZTL01012715.1:0-11026 GCA_013400535.1 Scopus umbretta
AGTATTTGCATCACACTGGTGTTTCCAGTTTGGGAAATATGGGAGGGTAGGAGGGTGGAGAGAGCAAGCTGGTTTGATCCCAAAGGAAATGAATGTAAATAAGGTTCAGGTTGATTCTGTAAACGGATGTATCTAAGCTAGGAAGCCCCTGCCCTAAGCTAGTCAAATCAGTGAATGAAGACAGGTACTTCCAAAGGGCAGGCTAAGACTAAGTTGTTCTGTAGGGGTGCATAACTTTCTCTGCTGACTACGTATTGTTCCCAGGCCTGGATTCACTCAGTCTGAACAGTAGGCACCTGTTATCAGTAACATCCTTCCCTTCCAGAGAAATTAGACCTCCCTACCTCTGTTTCAAAGTTATCTCCAAACATACTCAAGGATATCTTCTGTTTTATTTCGCCACGATGATCATTTAACCAGTCTTGGAAGGAAAATGGCTCCATAACAGAAGTGGAATTTAGTGGGAAAGGTGTTTCTTTCAGGAGTTCATCTGTAAGCAAGGCAGAAGGCTATCAGTGATGCTTGTTTCCCGTGATCCTTGCAAACGTTTTAGTGTTGTTTACAGCTTGAAGGGTTCAATTTACAGATATTATCTAGTCAAAAGTCAGTTGTAACAGCAAACAGTGCTATGGTCACTATTAGCACTTCTTACTTGAGGTTGTAAGATGCAAGTATTATTTGTGTATCTTTACGGAGTTGCTTCTTTGAAGCTGTTGACAGAACTGTTGTGTATCCATGCTTGTTAAAAATGCATTCAGACAGTATGCAGTAGACTAACTGGTTCATACTGGCATACTCTTCATGCTCTTTCAGACCAGCTTTTGCACTGGTAAAATCTGACGTATCATCTCTGAGCCTTTGCTGCGTCACTCCTTCCATATCCCCATATAAGTGGAATTAGGCCCACAGAACCAGCTTACCCTACATCTTTCACGTAGTTAGTACTGGCTTTTATGTTTCTCCTCCCCTATGCATTTTTAAATACACTGACCACAGTGGAGCAAACTGGTTATCACAACCCTAAATTTAATAAAATGCCTTTTTTGTGGTGTTCCTGGAGTTGTAGCTGGATTTAATTTCCAGTGATTTTCCTTCGTAACTGATTTGATTTAAAATAGCTGGAGGACCAAATGCAGTTTCAGTGTAGCTGGTGAAATTCAAGATTTGTGCTATGTGTTGCTGGTACATGAAATTACCAGCTCACAGTGAAGTGCAGAGACAGCGCAATCGCCTTGGTGATCTTAAGTAGTTTGTTCTGGGATGTCATGGGGGAACACCCATAGAGTAATTTCAAGTAATAATGACAACTAGATGCAGGAAAAACTCACTAGATGGCTGTTTCCCAAATGTATTGAGGTAATAAACTCGCAGCCAAATCTTAGTCTCGGTACTAGTAATAGAGTAGGGTTTTTTTAAAGTATTAGTGTATTCATTATGCACTGTTCTACTGGTTCTTTTCTAAAGCTGTATTTCACTGCTCTGCAGTGTTTTGAATGTATCGTTTAAGTTTTTCACGGAAGGCCATTTTGTATGCAGTCCTTTGAACAATATGTGAGAAGGTCAGTGCATCCAAGGGGTACCAGTGTACTGAATAAGCTACTGCTGTTTAACAGATCTTAATAAGCACCGAGTACCTACATTCATTTCCAGACAATCTGGATGGTATGCTAACCCTTTTATTGTAGAAACAGGTTTTGCCATGCAAATTTCTTCTCCGTTATTTTAAATTAAATGGAAGAAGTCAACATGTTTCTGCAAATTATTTGTCTCCGCAATGCCTCTTTCAGGAAATACTGAAAGCAAGCCGAAGAAATCTGCAGCAAAAGATTTTTTTTTTTTTTTGTTTGAAAGCTTTTTGCCTTCAAGGTTTTTTTTAAAGAAAGAATCCTACTTTTACATTATTTAATTCAAATACTTAACATGCTTTTATTGAAAAGCAAACTCCTCCAGAGAAACTAAGACGCACCATAAGGAAAAAGAAAATCTTTACATTAGATTTATTCTAATCTAGGCCTGGAAACATTAACAAGATCTAGTCTGAACATTCTATATTTCATTGTTTGATAACACTAAAAAGTAGTGTTAAGTTCACTGGTGAATTATTTTCACACTGCAGTATGTCTGGTCTTTTTTTTATTTGGNGTACACAGTAGTGTAAGAGACGTATACCGATAAGCTATAGGTATCCCGCTTAGCTGAAGGGGATACATCTTCTCCACAGGTTAAGAATTCCAGCATCAAGCTAACAAGTAAATTCAGATTTCATATGCTGGAGAATGGATAGCAAAAAACCTGACTCTCTAGGGTGGGCACTGTGATATTTTAGGCAAGCAGAACTATGAATGCTCCCCATGAGTTGCAAGGAATTCAGGCCACAAAACAGCCAAAGTATTTGTTTGTGTTCTGACCAAGAAGGAACACAAATCTAAGAATGAAAAGTAACTATAAACTTCTAAGTTTGTACCTTAACTTCTGTCGCTTATTCCCTGTAAATATAATTTTGCTAGTTTTCTTCTTTCTAGGGGTCTCTGACTCCATCTGTCCTGATCAACAGGGACAACATGCACAGGGCAACAGTAAACAGTGACCTATGCATACTCTGGGCCAACGTAAAGTGTAATACGTCCTACACTTACTATGGAGCACCGTCTTCTCTTGCTTGTGACGTACAGGCGCCTTTTTTACAGTTTCATTTACTTCCGAGTAAAGGTGGACTTTGTATTTAGACTTTAAGTTCTTCAGGACAAGAGCTGGTTTTTGATACTTGTCAGCAGGCCCTGTTCTGTGATGGGGTTTTAGCTTATTAATGATTTTGATGTTAATGACACTTGCCCAGTGATAGCCTAATGGCCTTTGAAAACTGAGTCTGCATGAAGTGAACCTTCAGCGTGATCCAGTATGATGATTTCATTATCTGTTACTGCAGAACAAATAAGAGAGCACTGTGATGATGAATTAATGACGTATGTCTGTCATCATTAATAGCCTACTTGACTGAGTCTTTATTTAGCCCTGATACCTATCCCTTGCATGATGCTGAACGCTGCAGCTGCCCTAGCACTTGTGAACTTGAGCTAACGAGCTACGATGAGGAAGATCCAGTATTTTGTGATCCCATGCATATCGGAGTTGAAGCTTGGTGCTTCCAAAGGAACTGAGTGTTTCATATCAGGCTAGTGGCTTATATTTAGATATTGTTGCATATATTTCTGCTTAGCCTGTATATTAGCTTTCAACAATATCTCTGGACGTGTGAGTTGGTGTGTTTCTGGAGTTCTTATGTTTTAGTAATAATACGAGATAAGAATACACATTTAATGATAGTAAAGGTAAAAATATGCCAGCAAAATGCAAGAAGATGGCAGTTCTAAGCTAGTCAGCTACAAGTCTTGTGGATGCATCTCCACATAATATATCACTAAATGGAATGTGAAATCTAGTATTTTCTTACATGTTCAGGAGATCCATTTAAATAGTTCAATAGTAAAGTCCATTTTTGTAGATCATTACTATTAAATATTCATATCACAGCAATGTGTTCTTTATGGGTTCTATAAAGCTTTTCAATTTTAAATTAGAATGTGATGATATCATGTTAAGCTGAAAAATACATCATGTTTACCGAATGAGTCTGTAAGTATTTGAAAAAGGAAATTACAGGTTTTAGAGGAAGATGATTTCAGTTAAACAATAGAGACGGTACTGAGACTGAGAATATGAAGCTGCTTGCAAGAAAACAGCCAGTGAACATACAGGTAATTACAGCCTCAATAGAGACCATCTAAGGAAGAGTTTGAACTTGCTGGGAGTACTGTACTTACGATAGCAATAAAGAGGACAGATAAAAGAGGACTGCCGCTGGCCTACCAGGTATCTGTGGATGTATTTGCTTACCCCAAACTCGCATGTTACATGGAAGCTCCCCCTTCCCTACCCCAGTGACACACCTAAGCTTTCTTGTCAAGAAATCAGACCACCTCATTCTCCCAGAGTGTTTCTTGAGCCCTACTACCCCCCAGCTCTTCCCACAGCTCTCTTGCAAACTTTGTTATTTCAAGATTTGTTGCAAAGGAAAAAAGCAATAAAGCACATGAAATACAATATATTGAAATAGTGTCAACTATCAAACAGATTACACGTTGGCTTTATGAAAAACTATATTTTTCAGTAATATGCCATCCTTCACTTCTAGGCAGCACATTCTAGATGGAACAATCTTCAAATCTTTAAATTACCTTACATGTTCTTACTAATTATGAAAGCCCCTCTATCCTAAGTCACTGTGCTTCTTCCAAAACAGTCTGTCCCTGCATGATGTGGCCTTATCTTCACACAAGGACATGAGAAAGTCCCTTACAAATGGTGTCTCTCTCTGTAAAAGTGGAAGACATCCTTATCCACGTGGAGCTGTTAGATCGTCTTTGTTTTGTTATCCTTCCCCTCAGTATAAAATGGTCCAGACTAGGGATAAAGAGCTCACAAGTTATTTTAGAATTATGTATTGACTTATTTTTCTGTCCACTTTCTAATCATCCCTTCCATCTCTTAAAGCATACTATATCATAATGAATAGTTCTGATGTGACAGTTTTGCAGCATTTCACATTTAATTGCCAATGCTAGCAATAATACATACCCTGGGATGTTTTCCCCATATGTGGTTACCTAACTCCAACGAGAAGCCTGCTTTATTCTCAATATTAACAGAAATGACAATGAGACTAGTAGGAGTTTAATACCTCTGCAAATAAAACTTGTGGACTGAGGGATGTAATTTCAGGCATCTGTGTTTGAAAAAAACAGCTGTTAGCTCATTCCATATATAAAAAAAAAAAAAACAGAGTGAAAGCTCTGATGCTGACTGATTACTTTGGGGGTAATTGGTTCATTTCGCTGTTGTTGAGTATAGATGCAGAAATATTTAGCTGAAAATACAGCACTCACTTGGTGTAATCATACCTTTCCCCATGTAACTGTATTTGTTTTTGTAGCGTGCCCTGAGAATTGGCATGACTGCTAATTTATGACTTGTCCCTATAATTATTTCTAGGCACATTTTTCTTTGTGTTATTAAATCTATGCTGGAAACTAAACAAATTTTTTTTCCTAATTGAAACAAAGAATTTTGAGGAAAGCTTTGAAAAGTATTTTTGTAATAAAGAAATACAGCCTATTCAAAAGGAGGTATCACCAGCCAGAAGGAAGGGAATAAATTAGAACAACAGAATTGCAAGATTTAGGCCATAATTCTGTTTAAAGGCTCTTCACGATATAGCTAGGCCATTGTAATTAAGAATGATAAATTGTATTGAGAAATACTGACCACTGTTCCAATCCTAAAATCAGGAGTCTTAATTTTTGTTTCTGAATCTGCCTTTCATATGACTGCACGCGTTTCATTAATCATCTTTGTGCATAACTTCTGCTTCCATAAAAGAGGAACAGGATATTTCATTATAACAAGTTTTGAGGCCTCGCTACATTTGCGAGACAAGGATTTGTACAGCATGTGTGAGCTATTACTACTAAATAGCCTTAAAAACACTAGTGAAAATGTCAGACTGACTCTATTAGTGAGTTTTCTGTTTCAGATGTTGCTGTCTGGGGAGCATTTAAGAGTGTAAGGAAGAGAGAAGCTACCTTATTGGAGAAGACATACCTGCTGTGAAACTGCTCTGAGCTTTAGAGCTCTTAAAAAATATTAGTTTTTTTTTTCTCTAAAGTCTGAATGGAAAGGAAAACAACTTTATAGGGCATTTCTTCCAATTTCCCTGATAGGTTTATTTTATACATTATGTACTAAAGCTCAGTAGTGGCTTGGTTCCCATGGTGAAGCATTAGGAGAGCTCCTGGAGATTACAGTTTATGTTCTGCCTCTTTGAGGAGGCTCAGCTAAGAATATTGTGCAAGAAGCAGACTTCTTCCTGGAGACTTTTTTGATTGATGACTGTTGCCGTTACCAGTTCTGGGCTCTGGGAGCCTAATGAACTTCTTGGAGTGTTCCTGCCTCCAGAGAATGTGCAGCCGGCAGTCCTGGGTTTTTGGGTAATACATTGTAGCTTGGGATTAAAAAATTTAGTAGAAGTTTCGATATGGCAAATTATGGCAGCCATACTCCAGACATTGTAATTCTACTTTATTTGTGTATTAAATATTGCTGACTTAGGTTGGTTTGTCTGAGCTCTTCATCTCCAGTACTGGCTATATACTCTTTGGGGATTGGTCTGGTGTGGAAAGTTGTGAAATATGAAGGGAAGGGAAATGGATGAAGCCAGTGAGAGGTTGCATGGTTGTACAGGATTGGAGGTGTATATTCTATGATGATTCTTTTTCCTTCTTCCACCTACATACCCTTTGCAGTTCAGGTGGGCTTCAGGAGAGACATGAACATGACTTTGAAGTTACTTAAAGGATCTATGTATGACGGGATAAAGATGAACAGCGTATTTATACGGGCATCTTTGTCAGAATAGAGACAATGAGGATGATATGAAAAAGGAGCAGATTCAAATTGTTGATAAAAGTTATAGAGATAGTGTCTTAGAGGATTGTATAATTATGGTAGGTCTAGACAGTGTAAAATGATTGACTCTGTATTGGTTTGAATACTATACTGTCCTGGAGATCTGCTGGTGGCTGTTTGCAAAATAAATTCGTAGAGGAATAATCCTTAATATCTAAGTGCTTATATGCTGTTTTTTTTTTTTTCATACAAGTACACAAAGCAGAAAGAAGTAACGTATTATAGAAGAGAAGGAGCATTCTATGTAGATATGTTGGAAGTCCTTAAAAGATGAGAGAAAAGAGAAACAAATATTCAGTTTTCTAAACAGCTTCATAGCAAATAAAACTTATTTCCAAAATCATAATTCTTATTTAAATAAAACCCACAGTGACAGTATCTTTAGAATTATTTCAATGTACCTACAACAGAAAGGCACATATATTTACACAGTTATTTTAAGTTCAGAAGAATGGTCCTATATTTGCTCTAGTGTAAATGAAGACAGAATTTCTTTCTCTCCTTGTTTTTTGTTTTTCTGAGGTAGTTTTAATTGAATTAATATTGCCAACTAGCCAGTTATCTTTATTCTTTAGCTTTTTTCTTATTTTCAGTTAGTAACACTCTTCTCTTTTGATCTGCTCGTGTTTATACACCAGTGAAACAAGACTGAACAGCAAATACTGTCTACGGAGGTTGCACTGGATTAGCTACAGAGGATGACAGTACAGAAGCTGATTTTTATAGAGCTGAGCTCACCCTTATAACTTGTTTAACAGCACTACTGAAACTAGAAAACATTTGCTTATAGACCATGCCCTAGGCTGTATGGTATTCTTACTCCAACTGACTGAAGAAAGCACCCAATTTTTCATACTTGCTCAGATCCTTAGGTTTTGTCTGCTCTGAATCACAATTGCATCTACCTGGACTTCAGTAAAGCCTTTAACACTGTCTCCTGCAGAATTCTCCTAGAGAAGCTGGTGACTCATGGTGTAGGCAGGTGTACTCTCCGCTGGGTAAAAAACTGGCTGGATGGCTGAGCCCAGAGAGTTGTGGTGAACCGAGTTCAATCTAGCTGATGGCTGGTCACAACTGGTGTTCCCCAGGGCTCAGTTTTGGGGCCAGTCTTGTTTAATGTCTTTATCAACGATCTGGATGAGGGGATTGAGTGCACCCTCAGTAAGTTTGCGGATGACACCAAGCTGGGCGGGAGTGTCGATCTGCTGGAGGGTAGGAAGGCTCTGCAGAGGGATCTGGACAGGCNCTGTTAGGGAAAATTTCTTTACTAAGAGTGGTGAGGCATTGGAACAGGCTGCCCCGGGAGGGGGGGGGGGCACCATCCCTGGAGGGGTTCAAAAAACGTGTGGCACTTCAGGACATGGTTTAGTAAACATGGTAGTGTTGGGTTGACGGTTGGACTAGATGATCTCAGAGGTCTTTTCCAACCTTAATGATTCTGTGATTCTAAAGCATAGAACTGTGTTGTATTGTAACAATACTAACCAGATTTTAAGTCCTGACTGTAAATTACCCTAGATATACCTAGAATCAATGAAAATTTTGCTAGTGAAGTCACTATAGGACTGTTTTTTTTTTTGTTTTATTTTTTTATATGGTATATCTGCATGTCCACTGACAATACAGCTTTTATGGGAATTAAATTTTTTTGATATTTAAAAGTAGATTAATTAATTTGGATAAACAAAAACCTGACATCCTACCTATTCCATTAATGTTCTTAAAGATCGCTGTTAAACAAGTCTAACTTAAGAAAAGTCTTTTCTTTCACTTTTTCCCATCAAATTTCACATAAAAGAAGCCTGGATTATTTCAGTGAGCATGGCAGGATAAACTTTTGAACTTCTGGATACTTTTGCAAACAATATTCAGCCATCACTGTTTATTAGAACTGGAGTTTGTCTGAACTGCCTCTTGTCCTCCTGACTATAAAATTGGAATGAAATAGAAACCTTGAGAGAATCTTGCTTCTGATACTGAAAGTATCAAGGGTTGTTCTGACAACTGTGATTCCTCATGTCAAAAATGGTGTAAAGTAATCCAAACCAACCTGTCTTGAGTGTTCCATGTTTAGACTATACCCTAAATATATTCACCCTTACTGATAAAAGGAGGGGAGATTTTTCTTAGGCTTTATTTCTACATGTGGTAACCAAAGACACAAGGACTGCATGCAAAATGTTTCTGATTGTACTTTACCTGAGGTACCGAGCCCCTCTTATAAAAATGTATCTTTTTGATAGCTACTGCTCTTTTCGTATATTCAGAGTACCCTGCTTTCAGAGGGACTTGCCCTACTGTTGGCTGAGCCAGAAAACATAAATAAATCAAGAAAAAGTCTGGACTTGGGTATATTTTTGGTGTGGTGGTTTTTAAAGCAATTGGAGCTTGACTGATTCCATTTATAGCTTTCGTCTATGAGTGAGCTGCAATCAAGGGTTTCTTTCAAGATGTTTTTCTTCAACTTTATTCCATTTCTCTCTAAAAAGGGGAGGCACTAGTTCAGGCTTATATAAAGATGAACCTGAGAGCACTTCAGCTGGCACTTTTAAACTAAGGGGATTCTGGGCTTTCAGAAGAGAAACTGAAAGAAGAGGCTGAAACCCAGCCCTATGCATAGGGCAGCTCAAATCTTGTTAAAATATGTCTAGAGTGAAACATCATGGAAACTGGTGGTAGCTTGTTTTATGTTACAAGTGTCATGCTGGTTGTTGAATTCTACTCCTTAAAGAAAAAAAACAAACAAAACAAACAAACAGCTGTTGAGGGAATAAATCCAAAGTATTATTTCTTTATCAGTTGGGTATGCCTCCAGAAGGAACATACTACCAGCTTACTCATATCTCAGTCAAACTTTGTTTGAATTTTTTTTTATTTTTTTTCCTTCCCTTAACACAGTTACAGGAGCTGCTAGCTAAAACTTCTGTAATTAAAAATCTGGGGTATTTTCCTCATGTATAAGACATCACTAACATTTTGAGCTTCTTATTGTCCATGAGAACTGAAAACTGGAAAAAATGGAGCTGTTCCCCAGGCTGACAGCCTACCATGTAACTTTGTTGACTGCTTTTTGCTTATAGCAACAATTAAGTCAAGAGCATTTCAAATATTTGTTGTCTTGACTTAGCAGCTAATCCAAGAGGAGAATCCATTCAGGGAAAAAAGATGTATTGAGCTCTGAGCAAAATAACTACTTTTACTTGCTTTATTTTTTTTTGTCTTGGAAAAAAAAACTTTTTTCAGCTTTAATGGAAGTCTCTCATGCCTTTCGGCCTTTTTACAGCTTTTGAATAAATTACAAGGAAAGAGCATCTGTAGTGGATTTATCAATAACAATTTATCAAAGTTCTGTGTTTAAAAAAAAAAAAAGTATCAAGATACAGCATAGCTTCTGATTGATTGTCAGGTTTGTTATTTAGCTCCAATTTTCTGCAAAAATATTAACAATATAAATCTTTAATGTTCTTTTTTTCTGCACTGATATAATTAATTTGTTACTGACATATAAGCTCTTAGCTCAGACTGGTCAGGGATGCTTATTGGAAATCACTGTATTTAACAAGGATAGTATTTGTGAGATGATATTTTTTTTATTACAGCAGCATCTAGAGGCTTCATCTGAAATTATACTTCCTCTACTAGACACTGTGTGAATGCACAGTAAGAGACAGTACCTGCCTTACCTACATCCCTCCCCGCTGCAAAAAAAACAAAACAAAACAAAACAAAAAGAAACAAGCCATGAACACCCAAACATGTCACACAGGTGACATGCTCAAATTAAAATAAACACATTTAGATGGCGCATATAAAGAAAAGTAAGATCTTGGAGACAACAACATGTTGTTTGTAAGAAACACAGAGCCTTTTTCTGAGAAGTACATTTCCTAGTCAGTCAAAGCGCCAATGCCAAAAGCTGGTTCAGCTGCAAAATCTTTCAGGCAGGGTTTCTGACTGGCTTACCATTTCCTGATGGAAAGGGCTTGTAAGTTTGCCATCTCATACATAGGACTCTTCTGTAAACTTTCCAGTTTGGTGACAATGATTTAGTCAACTATTTTTAAGAAAAGTGATGTTCATGCAAAAAACATCTTTCCCTGATTTTAGGATTTGAGTAAGAACTTTATTCCATTATTGATTAAGACAGCAGGCAGTGACATTTTTATGGTGACTATCAAGCTGAGAAATAGGATAGCTGTGGAAATAATGTTTCACTAGAGCTCTATTAGAGTAATTAATAAAAATCATCTTACTTAAGACATTTGGGAATTAATATGGAGACTAAGGACAACTGGTTCCAAAAAATTCTTAGAGCAGGGAACTAAAATTTATCTTTAATTCGTAGCAAGGGCTATGGGAGTTAAGTTATAGGTTTGACTGAAGGATGACATTCAAGTTTTTCATGTAACAGTAGCATAGCTGGGTATTACAGCTGTGCATACGTGCACCTGATTGGTGCAGGACATCCCCCAGCCAGTCATCTGCTGTCATGGTTTAACCCCAG